>JADLZL010007378.1:0-115395 GCA_015844335.1 Chrysopogon serrulatus
AGGATTTCAATGCATAATTATCACGAAATTGATCCACGTCGAGACAACATCGCTAGAGGACTCGGGAAGGGTCTAGAAGACACCCGAGCGCGGGGCCCGCAGAGGAGATAAGGTGGGGCCGGCCGCCCCCACCCACCGCGCCTCTAACTCCACCGATCACCGCCGACTTCCGGAGTCTTCCTCCCTCGGTTGCGTGGAGTCCAATCGCAGCATCCCTACGTTGATTTGAGGTCGGTTTGATCCGGTGCACATGAGATGAAGACGCGGATCGGGCCGACGTGGCAGGTTCCTTGCCCCCCTACTCCATCTCGGCCTATATAATGACGCCCAAGGCTCCCCCCCAAGAGGCATTCTACACCCCAAGGCTTCATATTCTTCATTAGATTAGGGTTAGGGTCCCTCTAGTTGATCTAGTCTAGTTCATCTAGTTCTAGCTAGTTCATCTAGATGTAGCAATTAGGAGAGACTAGTTCTTCTAGATCTAGTCTTGTTTAGAGATTAGAGAGATTGAGTAGAGGAGTAGAGATTCCGGAGGAACTCGGCATGTCGGCGCTTCTTCGTGGTCTGATTCTTTTCGGGATTCACTTCCTCGCCGGAGCTGCGTTCTGAGGTACTTTTGTATTTACTATTCTGATTCAAGTAAGCAGTCGTTTATATTCGTTCTTTAGTTCACATCTCATATTGAGGACTTTGATCTTGGTAATTGCTTGGTTGAAGTAGTATTTCGTAGTGTAGGCGTGGTGCCTAGGCTAGGTTTACTTGTGGATGTCCCCTGATTAGCCGGATAGTGGTAGCTCGCGTAGGTGACTTTATAGCTGCGTTGAATCCTCTGTAGTCCACTTCCCGTTGATAGGATAGACAGGCTGATAGGTGTCTGGTAGGTAGATTACTCTGTTTCTTCTCCTATTCAGGTCACTTGCCCGATAAGACGATATTATACAAAGTTTACCGGTAGTCAGAACTAGAGTACATTAGCTATTTCTCTTTTTCTTGATATGATCTAGCCTAATTGTAGGGTTAAGTCTATACACTTTGTCATTATCACAACTGTTCTCTGTGGATACGATATTTAAAACCTCCGGGTAAAATGTGACACTGGTATGATATCTGTGCGCTTGCGGATAATCTTACTTAAAACTTATTTAAATAGAGTGCGTTAAAAATACCAACAAGCATTTTTTTTGGGGAACGGTTTCTTTGATTTTGACTTAGTTTAGCTTAATCTTGTATTATACTTTTATCTTTTCTTATTTTATCCCAGTCTCTTCAATAATTTTTGTGTTCATCCTTATGGATGCTTTAATCCTGTTTTTTATCCCGATCTCTTTATTATTTTTGTGTTCATCCTTATGGATGTCTTTAATTTTATTTCTATCTATCTTTATGACATGTGCGAAGCTTTGAGCCACCAAAATCTATGGAACCTATCATAACACCTGGCTATGAGCTACGCCCATGTCTAATTAATATGATTCGGGATATCTTATCACCCGAACTAGATATGGAAGTCTCGGTAGCTAAAACATAATCATTCTATTCTCAAGATTTAGCTATCAATCCTAAACCCTTAAAATTCCACTTTAATGATTTAGACTTCCAGTTGGCTAAGATGCTCATAAAACAATACACATTAGATCTTCTCAAAAGAGTATCTTAGGAAAAGTGTAGTCAACTTTCTTTTCCTTCTGAAAGACATTGGAAAGAATGCAAGGATGGCATGTTGAATGATGCCATAGAAGGAGAGCTAACCCACTTAGGAATAAATTCTATCTTCTCCCCTTCTATGCTCACATTAAATGTCTTTGAACCCATCTCTAAACCCATCCTTGGCTCCAATGAATCTTTTTTTATGCTCTTTCTACTAAACTTCATAATAATCCTAGAAATCTATCAAGACATCTCAAAAAAATAAGGGTCATTATAGGAATACCCAAGAAGAGCAACAATGGCAGGAATGCATAGAACATACTGGAAATACATATGCCGTTGTGAAAGAATAGATGGAAGAAGATGAAGCTCTAGCATCTAAACTTGGTTTAAACAGTGAGCTTAAATTAATTTCTAGAACTACCCAAGTTTAGAGGAAACTTTAGGTGAGACCAATCTTGGAGACATCGATTCATGGGAAATCCTAGAAAATAAAACATCCAATCAATGTCATAGGCATGAAATGATAGAGATAAACTTGTTGTCTATAGACATCCATGAATAGACACCCCTAGAGTTTAAAAAAAAGAGATTACATCGATGAGCATGAGAATTATCTCATCAACACCTTATTAAATCCATGCTCATATAAGAAATCTCCTGAATCTTTTGGTCTCTCTCTAATATTACCACACACGAGATCTTCAACCCCTTAGTTTTCCTGTTCATAAAATCATTAAGAGGGTGGTTGTAGATGCATATGTTCATAAATATTATAGATCTCGTTGTAATATGGATATAGGTGCACAAGGGCTAATGTTCTAGAGGAAACCACCTCACCAATTTAAAGTATGATAATCAGAAGGTTTGCTAAGAATAACTTTGTGTCCCAAAATAACCACTCTTAAAAAAAAATTGAATTGAGCTTGCACCTTAGGCTGTAATACCTTTGTGAATTGAGCATAGAGTTATAATTATCAAAATATTCCTTTGGGTATTTTTGTCAGTAACCATTTCAGGTTTGAAGTAAGAAAATAACTAATGGTAGCACCAGGTATGTCAAAACAACCATTATGCAATTTGAATTACATCCACTCAAGAGTACATTGTAAAATTCAAACTTGGGGGAATGAGCTTATTTGAAAAAAAAATCTCAAATCATGTTGCTAATAATGGTTGTCTCTACCTTTATTCAATTTGTTAATCATGTACTTTTATCTCCGTTTGAATAACACTCTATAAACTTTCATGTTTCCTTTATCTGCTATAGTAAGTTTTGGTTTAGAAGTACTTTATGCATAGGTATTTCTAAAGGCTTTTTAAATTGAGCATGGTGCTTAGGTTAGAATGCCTTTCTAAATCAAGTTAGACGTGGTGTCTAGGTTGATTTTTGAACTGATAATATATTGTGGTAGACATTGGATATTTTATTGACTAACCCCCTGTAGGAAAACTTTCAAAATTAGTTTGGGTAAGTCATGAGGTAAATTCGAATTAGAGATGAGACATGACACATACTTGAACTTTAATAACTTTGTAGAAGAAGACACAACTAATTCATCATAGATGGAGGAATTGCGAGCATTAATGATTCATTCACTTTATCTTCTACTACAAGTTACTTTGCCTCAAGCTATGTCTGTATAAAACATGATCTATGCTAAAGTAATATTAATACTATCTTTTCATTAGCATAGATAGATCAAAATAAAATCTTGGACAAGCAACCTGTGTTCAAAATACGTATATTCCTTCGGGTATGTACTTGTCCACTAATCTATTGCAGGCATAATAATAATTAGAGTGAAAAAAGTCAAAAGATCAAAGAAGCAAAAGATGGCAAAAGAATAAATACGACAAAGGAGTCAAGATGTCTATGAACAACTCAAGATGCAAGAGAAGGAAAGCACCACCGGTCAATTACTCTTCATCACTTAGTGCTATCACGCTCTAATAATAAAGGTAATATTTTAAGGTAAGTGGTCACTGCTCTTCTCTTGATCTTGATGTTCACATAAATTAAAAACACAAACATGTTAGAGTTACAATTTTAATTGATTAACCTAATTAACTCAACATGATCTGTCTTTTAATATTATTCATGGCACCGTTCTTATAATCTCGGTCTTAACCAAACAAGCTAAAATATTATATTCGATCTTGGGAAGATGGACAATCCTTCCATTGGTTAAAGCAATTTATTCTTTTCTACCATGAGAACTTAATTGCAACATTAAATACTTAATCTTTTGATCCTACCACTTATGGCATAAATAAACAATTCATGTAACACCAACTTTATCTTGTTCAATGTGCTTAAGGATAGAGAAGAATAAATAAAGAAATAGATTTGGTTTTGTTGGTGTTTTACCACCAGCGCAGAACCCATGCACTTGATCTACGCCTTGGTTTTGCAAACGGGACAACACATCGAGAAAAATTTATTAAATCTACAAGTGAGGGTTCTGTGAACATGTACATTGAGCAAGATCTTTGACCATAATTAAAAGCTCTATTTTAACCTATTGGTCAAATCAAAGAACAAAAGTGACAACATCATCACTAGAGGTATGCAACTATCAAGACCTCCATCTGTCAAGATGAAGAGATACACAAGAGTGGAAGAAAGAAGTTCTGTCGGTAAACTTAAAATTCCGTACCCTTGCCATAAGGTAATATGGTAGTTATCTAATTAATTAGTATTTCTATCTACATTAATAATTTCGCTTTAGTATATTCATCTTCATAAATATTAAAAAGAAAATAAAAATCTTTATTGCTTCATTTACTGCATCATAAAATATTGAAATCCCTACATGAATAAACTTATGGCAACCCTATAGGAATATTTACTGTGGTGGTATAAATAATAATAATAATAATAATAATAATAATAATAATAATAGTAGTGGTAGTAGCAAAGCATCATCTATGTTTACTTTCTTGCATTATGAAAAAAAAACCTAAGCCCCATAAGAATAAATATTCTATGTGGAGGCATAAAAAATAATAGAACTATATATCATGCACTCATATTTAATTTCTATATAATTAAACTAGAAAATTCCAAAAAAAAAAAGAGAATCCTGCTAGAACCTGTCAATTCAAATCAACTCACAGAATAATCAATTACTTATTGGTGACCGCTAACCTATTATTAAATTCGAGCCTCGAGTTTTGGTTTTTCTTGTTGGAGTATAATTATGCAGGAACAACATTATGACAAAGAGAGAGTCTATCAGTGGCACCCATCAGGACCGCTGCTGGTTACCTCACTCTAAAGATCATTAACACCAAGTATTGCAAACATCTAGCTTGGGGAGGAGCATCCCCTAGTTATCAGGTAACTATACCTAGGCGATTATCGAGTCTACTTTTTATAGTCATAAAATACCAAAAAATATGTGAGCACATGAAGGTTTACAATAGTATCATAGAAAAATTTAAAAATACCAAAACTATATGAGCACATGAAGGCTCACCCTTAATTAAGAAAAACACAAAAATATTCGGGCACATGAAGGCTCGATGCGATCAAAGGGACTAGCTTGGGGAGATGCACCCCGTTATCATCGTGATTAAGGTATGTCTTTACTATTAATTTTATTTTAGTAAGCTATAGTGTGTGTTAGATTTAATAATTAAAGTATGTTTAAAGAACTCTCTCTCTCTAATCTTTTAAAGTGGAAATGATGAATAGTTGCTCTACTTTGAAATTTCTTTTTAAGTGCCTAGTATTTAACCATGGATTCTCCCGAGTTTGGATATGACTACTTTGATATAAGAATTTGCTCGAACCTGAAATTTGTGGAGGCACACGCTTGAGCTAAAGTCTAGGTAATTGATCGACAATGATACATGAAGGTCTAAGCTACTATTTATCTTATTCTTATCATTACTAAATTCTGGAGATTTATTTTAAAAACCTAAAATCTTACATGATGAGCTCTTGTATGGCAAAATCTAAATTCCTACCAAAGCCATATATGATACATTTAGAATTAGGAAAACCTTTGCACATTTATCTTTGCTTGCTTTACATTGAGTTTAGTCAACCTTTGGAATATACCTTATGAGAGTCTTGTCATGCTTTTAAAATCAAGATCACTTACGCACTCCACCCACATATGCATTACTCCTACTCTATGAAGTAAGCGCAGTCATTTCCACTTTCATCTAGATCCACTTTAAAAATGTTTCTCTCCTACATTAGGAGTAAACACCTAAAAATAGACCCTATAGGACAATCCCCCGTTTAATTGCTCTAAGTTCTTATCATTATCTCTTCAATTATTTATATTCAAAGGATGCATGTGGCTATGCAAAAGTATTAAAAAAAGAGTGAAAAAAAATGGGAGTAAAAGATGGACAAGTGTCCCAAAGCATTAAAACAATGGGTACATAGATGCCCGCCTCCCCATTAAAAAAAAAAAAAGAGAGAATAAAGATAGCCCATGCTTTCCTGCGAAAAGTTCTAAGGAGGAAATTATTTTCAGAGAGCAAAAGTAGAATTAGGATTAGCCACTAAATACCATATATACACCTATTCACCATATTCCATGCACATGCACATCTTGATTTGATTGTATGCCTCGATTCTCTTTGGATCCATTGTTTGACTTTACAATATATGAATTGCAAGTATGTTCATCCTTGTTATTGCCACTCCTATGAGCACCACTATAAATACTTAGTTGTAGGAAAGGCATAACATCATTAATGCCTCAAGAGAGAACCATAAATACCACATACATTGAGAGACTTGAGGGTGCCATACAATTAAGCTCGAAGTTTTATTGCGAAAATTTACAAAACTCTGGAATATTGGTACTGTAAAGAATTTGAGACATAGTGCTTGACTTGATTGTTCTATCTTTCGATTGCTCAAGATTTATGCACAAGCTGTAAAGCTCCATAGTTAAAGGTAAAATGGGTAAGTTTGAAAGTTAGAGTAGTTTTGTCTAAACCAAAGGAAAATTTATGTTTAAAAGTAAGTGAGCTTAAAAAGAAATAAAAGTATTACAAGCAATTCCTGATCCAAGTTTATTAAGAACTAGATTTAGATTGTTTGCCAAGGGACTGCAAAAGGTAAGCTTGGGGGTATTGTTGACACTCCTTAGCGTCAACTTTTACTAGTACTTTAAACCTGAAGGAGAACATGAAAACATACTAGTCTAGGGCTTTATCTGACAAATTCCACGAGTTTTGCATATTCTATATTTTCCGGGGATTTTCGGAAAAGGATAAAAGAAGGATTTCAATGCATAATTATCACGAAATTGATCCACGTCGAGCAACATCGCTAGAGGACTCGGGGAAGGGTCTAGAAGACACCCGAAGCAGCGGGGCCCGCAGAGGAGATAAGGTGGGGCCGGCCGGCCCCACCCTGGGCCGCCCGGCGCCCTAACTCCACCGATCACCGCCGACTTCTGGAGTCTTCCTCCCTCGGTTGCGTGGAGTCCAATCGCAGCATCCCTACGTTGATTTGAGGTCGGTTTGATCCGACGGTGCACATGAGATGAAGACGCGGATCGCTGACGTGGCGGTTCCTTGCCCCCTACTCCATCTCGGCCTATATAATGACGCACAAGGCTCCCCCCAAGAGGCATTCTACACCCCAAGGCTTCATATTCTTCATTAGATTAGGGTTAGGGTCCCTCTAGTTGATCTAGTCTAGTTCATCTAGTTCTAGCTAGTTCATCTAGATGTAGCAATTAGGAGAGACTAGTTCTTCTAGATCTAGTCTTGTTTAGAGATTAGAGAGATTGAGTAGAGGAGTAGAGATTCTGGAGGAGCTCCGGCATGTCGGCGCTTCTTCGTGGTCAGTATTCTTCCGGATTCAAGCTTCCTCGCCTGAGTCGCTGCGTTCCGAGGTACTTTTGTATTTACTATTCTCGATTCAAGTAAGCGATCGTTTATATTCGTTCTTTAGTTCACATCTCATATTGAGGACTTTGATCTTGGTAATTGCTTGGTTGAAGTAGTATTTTCGTAGTGTAGGCGTGGTGCCTAGGCTAGGTTTACTTGTGGATGTCCCCCGATTAGCCGGATAGTGGTAGCTCGCGTAGGTGACTTTATAGCTGCGTTGAATCCTCTCGTAGTCCACTTCCCGTTGATAGGATAGACAGGCGATAGGTGTCCGGTAGGTAGATTACTCTGTTTTCTTCTCCTATTCAGGTCACTTGCCCGATAAGACGATATTATACAAAGTTTACCGGTAGTCAGAACTAGAGTACATTAGCTATTTCTCTTTTTTTCTTGATATGATCTAGCCTAATTGTAGGGTTAAGTCTATACACTTTGTCATTATCACAACTGTTCTCTGTGGATACGATATTTAAAACCTCCGGGTAAAATGTGACACTGGTATGATATCTGTGCGCTTGCGGATAATCTTACTTAAAACTTATTTAAATAGAGTGCAGTTAAAAATACCAACAAGCATTTTTGGCGCCGTTCTTCGGGAACGGTTTGCTGATTTTGACTTAGTTTAGCTTAATCTTGTATTATACTTTTATCTTTTCTTATTTTATCCCAGTCTCTTCAATAATTTTTGTGTTCATCCTTATGGATGCTTTAATCCTGTTTTTATCCCAGTCTCTTTATTATTTTTGTGTTCATCCTTATGGATGTCTTTAATTTTATTTCTATCTATCTTTATGACATGTGCGAAGCTTTGAGCCACCAAAATCTATGGAACCTATCATAACACCTGGCTATGAGCTACGCCCATGTCTAATTAATATGATTCGGGATATCTTATCACCCGAACTAGATATGGAAGTCTCGGTAGCTAAAACATAATCATTCTATTCTCAAGATTTAGCTATCAATCCTAAACCCTTAAAATTCCACTTTAATGATTTAGACTTCCGGTTGGCTAAGATGCTCATAAAACAATACACATTAGATCTTCTCAAAAGAGTATCTTAGGAAAAGTGTAGTCAACTTCCTTTTTCCTTCTGAAAGACATTGGAAAGAATGCAAGGATGGCATGTTGAATGATGCCATAGAAGGAGAGCTAACCCACTTAGGAATAAATTCTATCTTCTCCCCTTCTATGCTCACATTAAATGTCTTTGAACCCATCTCTAAACCCATCCTTGGCTCCAATGAATCTTTTTATGCTCTTTCTACTAAACTTCATAATAATCCTAGAAATCTATCAAGACATCTCAAAAATAAGGGTCATTATAGGAATACCCAAGAAGAGCAACAATGGCAGGAATGCATAGAACATCTTTGGAAATACATATGCCGTTGTGAAAGAATAGATGGAAGAAGATGAAGCTCTAGCATCTAAACTTGGTTTAAACAGTGAGCTTAAATTAATTTCTAGAACTACCCAAGTTTAGAGGAAACTTTAGGTGAGACCAATCTTGGAGACATCGATTCATGGGAAATCCTAGAAAATAAAACATCCAATCAATGTCATAGGCATGAAATGATAGAGATAAACTTGTTGTCTATAGACATCCATGAATAGACACCCCTAGAGTTTAAAAAGAGAGATTACATCGATGAGCATGAGAATTATCTCATCAACACCTTATTAAATCCATGCTCATATAAGAAATCTCCTGAATCTTTTGGTCTCTCTCTAATATTACCACACACGAGATCTTCAACCCCCTTAGTTTTCCTGTTCATAAAATCATTAAGAGGGTGGTTGTAGATGCATATGTTCATAAATATTATAGATCTCGTTGTAATATGGATATAGGTGCACAAGGGCTAATGTTCTAGAGGAAACCACCTCACCAATTTAAAGTATGATAATCAGAAGGTTTGCTAAGAATAACTTTGTGTCCCAAAATAACCACTCTTAAAAAAAAATTTGAATTGAGCTTGCACCTTAGGCTGTAATACCTTTGTGAATTGAGCATAGAGTTATAATTATCAAAATATTCCTTTGGGTATTTTTGTCAAGAACCATTTCAGGTTTGAAGTAAGAAAATAACTAATGGTAGCACCAGGTATGTCAAAACAACCATTATGCAATTTGAATTACATCCACTCAAGAGTACATTGTAAAATTCAAACTTGGGGAATGAGCTTATTTGAAAAAAAAAAATCTCAAATCATGTTGCTAATAATGGTTGTCTCTACCTTTATTCAATTTGTTAATCATGTACTTTTATCTCCGTTTGAATAACACTCTATAAACTTTCATGTTTCCTTTATCCGCTATAGTAAGTTTTGGTTTAGAAGTACTTTTATGCATAGGTATTTCTAAAGGCTTTTTAAATTGAGCATGGTGCTTAGGTTAGAATGCCTTTCTAAATCAAGTTAGACGTGGTGTCTAGGTTGATTTTTGAACCGATAATATATTGTGGTAGACATTGGATATTTTATTGACTAACCCCCGTAGGGAAAACTTTCAAAATTAGTTTGGGTAAGTCATGAGGTAAATTCGAATTAGAGATGAGACATGACACATACTGAACTTTAATAACTTTGTAGAAGAAGACACAACTAATTCATCATAGATGGAGGAATTGCGAGCATTAATGATTCATTCACTTTATCTTCTACTACAAGTTACTTTGCCTCAAGCTATGTCTCAGTATAAAACATGATCTATGCTAAAGTAATATTAATACTATCTTTTCATTAGCATAGATAGATCAAAATAAAATACTGGACAAGCAACCTGTGTTCAAAATCTGTATATTCCTTCGGGTATGTACTGTCCACTAATCTATTGCAGGCATAATAATAATTAGAGTGAAAAAAGTCAAAAGATCAAAGAAGCAAAAGATGGCAAAAGAATAAATACGACAAAGGAGTCAAGATGTCTATGAACAACTCAAGATGCAAGAGAAGGAAAGCACCACCAGTCAATTACTCTTCATCACTTAGTGCTATCACGCTCTAATAATAAAGGTAATATTTTAAGGTAAGTGGTCACTGCTCTTCTCTTGATCTTGATGTTCACATAAATTAAAACACAAACATGTTAGAGTTACAATTTTAATTGATTAACCTAATTAACTCAACATGATCTGTCTTTTAATATTATTCATGGCACCGTTCTTATAATCTCAGTCTTAACCAAACAAGCTAAAATATTATATTCGATCTTGGGAAGATGGACAATCCTTCCATTGGTTAAAGCAATTTATTCTTTTCTACCATGAGAACTTAATTGCAACATTAAATACTTAATCTTTTGATCCTACCACTTATGGCATAAATAAACAATTCATGTAACACCAACTTTATCTTGTTCAATGTGCTTAAGGATAGAGAAGAATAAATAAAGAAATAGATTTGGTTTTGTTGGTGTTTTACCACCAGCAGAACCCATGCACTTGATCTCGCCTTGGTTTTGCAAAAATGAGGACAACACATCGAGAAAAAATTTATTAAATCTACAAGTGAGGGTTCTGTGAACATGTACATTGAGCAAGATGCTGCCAGCCATAATTAAAAGCTCTATTTTAACCTATTGGTCAAATCAAAGAACAAAAGTGACAACATCATCACTAGAGGTATGCAACTATCAAGACCTCCATCTGTCAAGATGAAGAGATACACAAGAGTGGAAGAAAGAAGTTTGTCGGTAAACTTAAAATTCCGCCCTTGCCATAAGGTAATATGGTAGTTATCTAATTAATTAGTATTTCTATCTACATTAATAATTTCGCTTTAGTATATTCATCTTCATAAATATTAAAAAGAAAATAAAAATCTTTATTGCTTCATTTATCTTTGATCATAAAATATTGAAATCCCTACATGAATAAACTTATGGCAACCCTATAGGAATATTTACTTGTGGTGGTATAAAAATAATAATAATAATAATAATAATAATAATAATAATAGTAGTAGTAGTGGTAGCAGCAGCATCATCTATGTTTACTTTCTTGCATTATGAAAAAAAAACCTAAGCCCCATAAGAATAAATATTCTATGTGGAGGCATAAAAAATAATAGAACTATATATCATGCACTCATATTTAATTTCTATATAATTAAACTAGAAAATTCCAAAAAAAAAAAAGAGAATCCCGCTAGAACCTGTCAATTCAAATCAACTCACAGAATAATCAATTACTTATTGGCTGACCGCTAACCTATTATTAAATTCGAGCCTCGAGTTTTGGTTTTCTTGTTGGAGTATAATTATGCAGGAACAACATTATGACAAAGAGAGAGTCTATCAGTGGCACCCATCAGGACCGGCTGCTGGTTACCTCACTCTAAAGATCATTAACACCAAGTATTGCAAACATCTAGCTTGGGGGGAGGAGCATCCCCTAGTTATCGTGTAACTATACCTAGGCGATTATCGAAGTCTACTTTTTATAGTCATAAAATACCAAAAATATGTGAGCACATGAAGGTTTACAATAGTATCATAGAAAAATTTAAAAATACCAAAACTATATGAGCACATGAAGGCTCACCCTTAATTAAGAAAAACACAAAAATATTCGGGCACATGAAGGCTCGATGCGATCAAAGGGACTAGCTTGGGGAGATGCACCCCCCGTTATCATCGTGATTAAGGTATGTCTTTACTATTAATTTTATTTTAGTAAGCTATAGTGTGTGTTAGATTTAATAATTAAAGTATGTTTAAAGAACTCTCTCTCTAATCTAATCTTTTAAAGTGGAAATGATGAATAGTTGCTCTACTGAAATTTCTTTTTAAGTGCCTAGTATTTAACCATGGATTCTCCCGAGTTTGGATATGACTACTTTGATATAAGAATTTGCTCGAACCTGAAATTTGTGGAGGCACACGCTTGAGCTAAAGTCTAGGTAATTGATCGACAATGATACATGAAGGTCTAAGCTACTATTTATCTTATTCTTATCATTACTAAATTTCGGAGATTTATTTTAAAAAACCTAAAATCTTACATGATGAGCTCTTGTATGGCAAAATCTAAATTCCTACCAAAGCCATATATGATACATTTAGAATTAGGAAAACCTTTGCACATTTATCTTTGCTTGCTTTACATTGAGTTTAGTCAACCTTTGGAATATACCTTATGAGAGTCTTGTCATGCTTTTTAAAATCAAGATCACTTACGCACTCCACCCACATATGCATTACTCCTACTCTATGAAGTAAGCGCAGTCATTTCCACTTTCATCTAGATCCACTTTTAAAAATGTTTCTCTCCTACATTAGGAGTAAACACCTAAAAATAGACCCTATAGGACAATCCCCGTTTAATTGCTCTAAGTTCTTATCATTATCTCTTCAATTATTTATATTCAAAGGATGCATGTGGCTATGCAAAAGTATTAAAAAAAGAGTGAAAAAAAATGGGAGTAAAAGATGGACAAGTGTCCCAGCATTAAAACAATGGGTACATAGATGCCCGCCTCCCAGATTAAAAAAAAGAGAGAATAAAGATAGCCCATGCTTTCCTGCGAAAAGTTCTAAGGAGGAAATTATTTTCAGAGAGCAAAAGTAGAATTAGGATTAGCCACTAAATACCATATATACACCTATTCACCATATTCCATGCACATGCACATCTTGATTTGATTGTATGCCTCGATTCTCTTTGGATCCATTGTTTGACTTTACAATATATGAATTGCAAGTATGTTCATCCTTGTTATTGCCACTCCTATGAGCACCACTATAAATACTTAGTTGTAGGAAAGGCATAACATCATTAATGCCTCAAGAGAGAACCATAAATACCACATACATTGAGAGACTTGAGGGTGCCATACAATTAAGCTCGAGTTTTTTATTGCGAAAATTTACAAAACTCGGAATATTGGTAATGCTTGTAAAGAATTTGAGACATAGTGCTTGACTTGATTGTTCTATCTTTCGATTGCTCAAGATTTATGCACAAGCTGTAAAAGCTCCATAGTTAAAGGTAAAATGGGTAAGTTTGAAAGTTAGAGTAGTTTTGTCTAAACCAAAGGAAAATTTATGTTTAAAAGTAAGTGAGCTTAAAAGAAATAAAAGTATTACAAACAATTCCTGATCCAAGTTTATTAAGAACTAGATTTAGATTGTTTGCCAAGGGACTGGCAAAAAGGTAAGCTTAGGGGTATTGTTGACACTCCTTAGCGTCAACTTTTACTAGTACTTTAAACCTGAAGGAGAACATGAAAACATACTAGTCTAGGGCTTTATCGACAAATTCCACGAGTTTTGCATATTCTATATTTTCCGGGGATTTTTCCGAAAAGGATAAAAGAAGGATTTCAATGCATAATTATCACGAAATTGATCCACGTCGGAGCAACATCGCTAGAGGACTCGGGAAGGGTCTAGAAGACACCGGCAATGGGGCCCCCGAGAGGAGATAAGGTGGGGCCGGCCGCCCCCCACCCGGGCCGCCCGGCGCCCCTAACTCCACCGATCACCGCCGACTTCGGAGTCTTCCTCCCTCGGTTGCGTGGAGTCCAATCGCAGCATCCCTACGTTGATTTGAGGTCGGTTTGATCCGACGGTGCACATGAGATGAAGACGCGGATCGCCGACGTGGCGGTTCCTTGCCCCCCTACTCCATCTCGGCCTATATAATGACGCCCAAGGCTCCCCCCAAGAGGCATTCTACACCCCAAGGCTTCATATTCTTCATTAGATTAGGGTTAGGGTCCCTCTAGTTGATCTAGTCTAGTTCATCTAGTTCTAGCTAGTTCATCTAGATGTAGCAATTAGGAGAGACTAGTTCTTCTAGATCTAGTCTTGTTTAGAGATTAGAGAGATTGAGTAGAGGAGTAGAGATTCTGGAGGAGCTCCGGCATGTCGGCGCTTCTTCGTGGGTCAGTATTCTTACGGATTGACTTCCTCGCCGGGAGCTGCGTTCGAGGTACTTTTGTATTTACTATATTCGATTCAAGTAAGCGATCGTTTATATTCGTTCTTTAGTTCACATCTCATATTGAGGACTTTGATCTTGGTAATTGCTTGGTTGAAGTAGTATTTCGTAGTGTAGGCGTGGTGCCTAGGCTAGGTTTACTTGTGGATGTCCCCTGATTAGCCGGATAGTGGTAGCTCGCGTAGGTGACTTTATAGCTGCGTTGAATCCTCTCGTAGTCCACTTCCTGTTGATAGGATAGACACGGTGATAGGTGTCCGGTAGGTAGATTATTCTGTTTCTTCTCCTATTCAGGTCACTTGCCCGATAAGACGATATTATACAAAGTTTACCGGTAGTCGAACTAGAGTACATTAGCTATTTCTCTTTTTTTTTCTTGATATGATCTAGCCTAATTGTAGGGTTAAGTCTATACACTTTGTCATTATCACAACTGTTCCCTGTGGATACGATATTTAAAACCTCCAGGTAAAATGTGACACTGGTATGATATCTGTGCGCTTGCGGATAATCTTACTTAAAACTTATTTAAATAGAGTACAGTTAAAAATACCAACACACACAAAGTCATTTTCCACACTTCCTCCTCTCTCTCTCTCCCCCTCCATGGCCACCTTCATGCTCCCTCTCGCCGCCTCAACATCACCCGCACCCTCAGCGATCTCTTCGCTCAATGCCCTCCCCTCGTCGGACCATCCCACGCTTCCCTAGTGCTAAGTTTGCCAGCGACTCCCTGACCTCACCGCTAGCACCACCCATACGGTTGTCTCTCACCGCCCGCTAGACGCTAGGTGGCAGCACCGGCCGTCAATGGCGAAGCTAGGGCAAATTAGAGGGTGGTGCATTTCTCTAGTAGATGTGAAAAATTGAGCTGTCATAATAGTGAAATTTTGATTATAATAGTAGTTTTTCAAATTTTTGTGGGTGCATTTGCACCCACAACCATGAACGTGGCTTCGCCACTTCCGGCCGTCTCACTCGTTGTCTCTCAACCGGCCACGACCGCCAGGTTAGCCATTGGGCTCTTTCCTTTCTAAACCCACTGACCATAAATGGCTAATCTAAAAATTTTAAACCCTAACCGTCACTATCGTCCCGCTTCGCGACAACCTCACCGCCGACCATCCCGCCCACCGCCTGCCCCCGCTCCCTTCAGAGTTCGGATTTCGCGGTCGTCCTCAATAAGAATTTGGATGGACGAACGGTAAAGGTGGAGAGACACCACAGAGGGACTGGGAGAAACAAACGGAACGTACGATGCGTACCTCTCAATGTCAAGTCGGACCCCAACCGGATTCCCGTGACAAGTTTGAAGCTGCTTGGCAGCCTTACTGAACCGGAACGAACGCTAGTGCCTAGTGGTATTAATTCGGAGCTCAGATCAGGTAAGTGCGCGTGCACATGCCCAATACCTGCTCATGCCGGACCGGATCGGACGGATGCCCTGGATACCACATTTATTTTCATATGCGCCATCGGATTCGGATTCAAATACGGATAGTGTCATTCATGCCGGATAGGATACGATTGGGTATCGACATCATAAATATACATTTGAGTATTCGGATACGGATACAGCATGCACCGGATGTTGAATACAAGAGCAGCAGCCGCTGGACAGATCTAAACTCATCTAATCGAATTCAAAACCCGAGGCGGACGGTCAGATAAATATCCATACCATTTTCATCCATATGCATGCCCAATCTCATGCCTGACCAGGTCTCTGCTGCCCTGGCTCCGAGTAAATGGATGCGCCATCAATAAAATAAAACAGCAAAGGCCTGTACCCTGTAGTAAGCAGCATCAGCAGTTCAGCACTGCATGCCATGCGTACAGGTACAGCATGCAGGAGGAGTATCCAGGTACAAGAGCAGCAGCCGCTAGGCCGGTCCGGCCGCCGACCAGGATCAGAATTCAGAACCCCAGAGGCAGAGCAGAGGCGAAGCAAGCCAGGAGTAGATGCTGCTGCGACTGCGAGGATGGCATTGGCACTTTGGCAGGTTTGCCACTGGTATACTATGTAGTATCTGCTTCCTCTTGAAAACAATGTAATTATTTTTTTCGAGAGAAGTCAAACAGTCTTAAGCATAAATAGAACTATACAAAAAGTACTAACATCTAAGTATTATTGATTGGTTATATCGTTTTAAGATCACCGAAGAGGGAGTATCTATCAATACATGGCATGGGGTAGAGCCTGGCTCTGGCCTCTGGCCATTGGCAGGCCGGCAGGTGAGCGCTGCTGGCGATGTCCATACCTTTGCCATGAATGAACTTGGGCCGAGTTGACCTCGCAAGCAGTTATGGCGCGGGGTGCTGTAGCCTAACGATATGGATGGGAGGTGGTAGCCGATAGCATCTGGTAGGAGTACTGCAGCGGCCACCGGGCTATTCTGGCCACTTCTGCGGTGCATGCTGCGAGCATGCGACGGCGTAACTGTAAACAGTAAACCAGTTCACGACTGTCCTCAAGTGTTCTGCTGTGCAGCAGCAGTGAACACAGATCGAGCCGGTTTCAAATTGAATTTTCAGTCTCAGATATTGGATCCCAGTCCTACCAATGGAAGTTTGTATACGTAATTAATTCAGGCCTTGAAGTTTTTTTTCTCTCCATCACATACCGCATGTATTAAATATAAGTATAAAAAATAACTAATTACACAGTTTAGTTGTACATGATCGAGCCGGACAATATTTACAAACAAATTGAATCTCTCCCCATTCAATTTTACCCTATATCAGATTAAATGTTAGTAAAAAAAATAACTAATTACATGGTTTGGTTGTAAATCACGAGACGACCAAGTTGGAAGTTTGACAATATTTACCAAATACATTCAGTTTTGTGACTTTTCAATCTCTCTCTTCCCCCATCTAAACAAGGCCTCAGTTTTGTGTGGTCTCAGCAGCTATGCTACAGGCTACTCCTAGTCTCAAACAATATAGCTGCAACAGCTTAAACTGCCGACCAGTTCACGCCTGGCCTGTGGTGTGGTGATCTGGTCTGCAGCTGCAATTGCTTCAGCAGTGAAGTGCTGCTGATCCTCTGACAAGGCATCCAATGACCACACTGAGCAGTTTTTAGTTTGGGCGCAAGGGAAAGAAGCAATAAAAGACATGCCTTCATGAATGAGGTTTGAAACTCTTGGCGCCTAGCAGATTCAATTTCTGCTGCTCTGACAGTGCTTGCAAATTGCAACGATAAATCCCCATGACAGCTTGTGAAACTGCATAAACACTAGGGAATAAGAGAAGCTCCACTCCAATGCTGGAATAACAACATAACATCTGCTATATCCTATCCCTATGATTCTGTCTTCTATAACATACAAAGGAACAGTTTATTCAGCACTACAGCTACTGCAGATTACAGCAGTTTTTTTTTTATTACAAAGGGTATCCCGGAAAATTTGTACAGTTTGACTACATGTTCGCTGCTCACTAGGATAGGGCAAAATTCTGCTACCAGCCCTCTAAGCAAAGGCAAAAGGTCCATCTTCCAAAATATTGTAGGTCTTTGAAATGCAATGACCTTAACTGACAGAGGTGCAAATAGACGGCTGAGAATAGAGGCCGTTTATGGGGTTCATGAATGGCTGTGGCCGCCTTCGACGTTTTGAAACGACTGTAAATCCCTCTGTATCCTTCAGACCCTTAGGAACCTCCCTGGCTTTCTCTTGTTTTTCTGAATCTTTGCGACCAGAAGCATTCTTTGCTAAGTTGCTGCTCTGTTCATTACTAGCTTCATCTGATCCACTTGGTTTCCTCTCTGGTTCAGCTCGTGCGGAACCTAAACTGTCATGCACTGACTTCACAATGAAACTGAGTAAAATTTGCCTTGCTAGTTCCGTTTTGTATGAATTTCTCACGATGTCTTTCCCTCTGTTCTCCTTTCCTTTACCTGAAACGACCTTCTCAACTTGACCTGCCTTCTCTGTGCCAGGTGTTTCAGCCTTTACTTCACCTGTGGTCTGCGATACAACATCCACATCAGAATTGATCACAGGATTAGCAGGATTGGGTTCTCTGTCAGCCACATCAGATTGTTGCGAAGTTTTTCCTGGCACAAATTCAGCAGCATGGGGATTCATGGTTGTGGGGGAGTAGGTACCCCTTACAATAGTGCTCTGGCTGTGCGTGTAACCTTGTTTCCTTTGGAAGGAATGCCCAGTACGATAGTACAAGGTGGACCGAGGACCACAAGGCACTCTAGTATCAATGGCATGAGGGAGAATCTCCATTGCTTGACTTGGTATTGCCTGAAGAACAGCACTGGCATCATATATTGCCACCGTGCTGTATGGGTGAGACATTGATAACAATGATCCTGGATTGAATGGAGGAGCTGAAGCTGACAGTTTGCTTCCAGATGCTTTCTTAGATGCAGATGGGCCTTCATCACTGTTGCTGTCAGGAGGTGTTTCTACATGACTCTCTAAGTCTTGCTGACTTGAAAGAACCTCTTTGCTACTGTCCTCATTTGGCTTTTCTTTCTCTTTTTCTGATAACTTTTGATCTTCTTCCTCGGATGACAGTGTTATATCAATATCACATCCACTATCCTTGTCCTTTGCTTCCTTCTCCAAAATTGGTTTCAATACTGTACCAGGGGGTGAAACAGCCACATCTTTGTATGATACAAATTTGGAAGAAATGCTGGTTGGCCTGTTAATTCCTGTTGGCTTTGTATGTTGTTCTGGTTTAGCGCTACCATTGCAAGACTTATCTTCAGCAATGCTGGGATCCCCATTCAACTTGTCGGTTTTTAAAAAACTACCAAATGAAAGCTGGCTAGGAGCACTTACAGAATCTTCTTTGTCTCCTTTTGTTTGAGGCTGCAAACCAGTCCTATACACAGAACCTGTATGACCATCTTCGAAACGATCAACCATTAATTTCATAGGAGCCGGTTTCCTACGACTGCTTTTCTTCCTTACATTTGCGGATCTTCCTCTCATACTAGCTGCTTGCCACCCTTCATCAGAATATTCTTCTGGTGATAAAACATCACATTGCTTCTGCTCGTCATGGCCAGCATAATTTTGTTCTAATACAGCAGGAGGATTTACATCCAGTTTTTCTTCTTGAAAACCATCTTTGCTTGCTTCAAGAGGAGATCCTGAGTCACGCTGGAAGTTCTCCTTCTCTTCAACTGATTCACCATGATGAGCTCTGATATTATTCTGCAATCAAATGCTATATGTCATGAAAAGGAAAGCAAGAGGAAACAGGTGAAAATAAGAGGCTCACGTAATGCTTTGGGCAACAGCAGCACCTTTAAGTAAGAGTTTACACAAGAAAGAAGAACTGAATAACAAAATTTGGCCCTCAGCGCTTCATGGATAATATAACATGAGAATGCATAGACTTTACTTTCAAAAAGGAGAAAGGAGGTTTGAACCCACAGATACCAGCCCACCACCCCTACCCTCCTACCGGCTACCACACACACACACACCCAGCATGAGAATAATTGTTCCAACCCTGTTGTTATATATCATATACTTAACACGCAACATGATTTCATCATATCAGGTGTGCACCTATCTCTTTTGACTGTAATATCAGCATTGTCTGAGAATGATCATTTTGAAAAACTAAACATGCATCTATTCCAACTATCTTTTAAAAATGATAGTTCTTCCTTCTTTCCTTAATGAAATGACACGCAGCTCGCCTGTGTCGCTCACAAAAAAAATGATAGTTCTTGACAAGCTGTTTGTTCAGGTCATTATTTTTATTTCCAGGTGATTGTGTGTTGTTACGTACTGTACCGCAACCCTCTGTTTAGTCAGAGTGGTTGCTTGCAAGGGACTGGCTGTTCTTCCATCTTTAATACAAAGATACATCTCTCCTGCATTGTTCGAGACAAAGAAAGAAAAGAAAAACATGTATTATAATCACCTTTGCACGCCTGCACTTCCTTTGCATATCCCTTTCTTTTCTTTCCTGGTCTGGGCTTATGAAGTCAAGAAGATCTGATACACTGGAAAGATAGATGTTTCAATCCAAATTTAAATATTTTAGAAATGAAACTTCTCAGATTATTCGTAGTTTCATACCTAAGATGTCCTTTACTTGCAATAGATGAATCAGGTTTTGGCATGCCTCTTCGAGCGGCCTCTTGTTGTTCTAATGCTTTTGACTCGAAATATTCTAGCCATGCAGCAGCATCCTGCAGCAAAAAATTAATGTGTTAATTCTAGAGAACATCAGAGTATACATCCTATATTTTTGTATGCTCTGAGAAAAAGAACCTGAGTTCGGAGGTCATCTTGCCCTAGTTTCTCCTGGAGTATCTGTAAGGTTGTTTGTTCATGTTGCACGCTTAGGGAGTACGCGTCCATCATTGAAAGGGCTATGGCTATGGCATGGTAGCTTGCAGCAGTCTGATTAATTGAAAAATTGCTTGTTAGTTCATAGTAAGTAATTAAACCACATGACCTAATTCTTTACATATTATTCAATGAATTGTAACTCAGATGTATACATGCTCTATGACAAGGATAGTATGCTTATAATATATTTCATTGAACCATACATTAACATTAGTAACTTACAAAAAACTGATACAACAATACAATACTTCGTTGAAAGAAATAGCAACCAGAACAATGTAAGCAATATAGTTTCGAAACCAGGGACAAAGAATACTATAAGATTTTTGTATCGAGAAACATGAACGTATTTGTAACTGAGACATGAGCTTTGAGGGAGAGAAGTATAGACATCAGGTGTGGGTGTTCTGATTGTTAGGAGGTGATGGCTATAACAAAGTTAGATTGTGCATCACCTGTATGCCTATTAGTGATAATCCTAATATACCAAAGGTGTATTGTTACATAAGACATTCATTCCAGCACTGTTATGCAATTAGAGAAAGAGAAATATTGATGTGATAGATTTCTTCTAGTAATGTAGTTTAGACACATTAATACATATATCGAACAGTTGTTTGAGTAAAGATTGGCTTTTAATGTACATTGACCATTTCCATGAGAAACCCTGGTCACTATTTTATGTGAAATCCTTTTGACGGGTTCATGGAAATATGCAAGCATGGAATGCCCAAATTCACACCATATAAGTTCTCGTGCAAAGATAATTCAAATGGCTATAATCCTACAACACATTAGATGATAAAGAATAGCTTCTTTTACCTGGATGTGATCGGCTCCTAGCAACCTCTTGTTGCACTTCAGGGCTTCATGCAAGTATCGAAGAGCAACATGAACATTTCCCATGCCTTCTTCCATCATAGCCACATTTATGTAGGTGGCAGCTGAATTTGGGTGTGAAAGCCCACACGAAAACTGAAGCAGATATAGTGCACGGTTGACATACCTTCAGGGTTAAGACACAGTTAGGTATAGAAGAAATCTATATAGAACACAAATGGTAGAAGATGGATTACAAGTGTGATAGTTGAAACTCGAAATTTATATAGCACGGTCTCCACAGTATCTCTTTTTACATGTGTAGACACAAGTAGTAAAGCACCAATCATAGCCATAGGACAAAGCTGCAGGGCACCAATCATATGCTTGCTTAATGCATATGATGGCTAGATATAAACTAGCACCATGGTAGACTGGTTTCAATTGATGCCACCCATTCATGCTTCAACAAAGAAACACCTATAACCACACTTACTTTAGAGCCATTTCAATGTGTTGAAGGCGGTAGTAGAAGACAGATAAATCCCCATAACTCTTCATAGTTTCCGGATGATCAAGACCAAGCTCCCTTTCATTGATATCAAGTGCCTTCTGTTGATATACAGTTGCCTACCAAAAAATAACAAGTAATGAGAATCTAAGATTGCTACATAAGGCTAGAGAGGTCCAATGTTGTGAAGAAAACAACTGCTCGTTTAATTGATGGAACTGCTAACAATAACAAACTTCACAGCTTGATGTATTCATACTTTGATAGTGCTAAGATTTTTTTAGCAAAAACTGGTTTAAGTAAACTTGCACATCGATTGATAGAATACAGTGAACCTACACCAAATTCTTTGAAGTACCTGATTAAAATCTCCAGTATGATAAAGCACTACAGCAAGAAGGCTGTATGCATTAGCTGTCAGTCGATGGTATGGACCACAAACAGCTATAATTTTGGATAATGCCTTCAGCAAGGGAAAAAACACAAACTTATTTAGTAAGTAAATAAATAAATAATTTCGCTAAACAAAATTTGGACATAATTTTAGCACAGCAGTTAGTAATGAAAAAGACACAAAAGTAGACCATATGCACCTTTGTTCCATAGCTCACAGCATCATCTAATTTTCCTTTATCCAATGCCATCTTCGATGATTCCAGCAAGTTTCGGCCATCAATAGATGAGTAGACCACATGCTGAAACAGAACAATCAAGAAAAGCAATGGAATCAATAATTTATATCCCAAGAGACAGGCAGTAAGCAGTTTCCTAAGTTTCAGTAATGTACTACCTTGCATACAGGAACAATGCTGACAATGTCAGATTTGTCAAAAGGGTTAGGGCTATTCATATCATAATCTCTTGCAACTAACTCCAGTCCAACCTGAGCAACAAACCATATTAGTATGCCTCTTTGGAATAGAGACTATGACTGTTAGCATAATTCAGTACACTACCCATACCTTGCTGCAAAGCCCTCTCAGAATGATAAATTTCCGCAAGTGTGCAAATTCATCTTTCAGTTTCCAGCAGAATCTTTTTGAAAGGAAGCTCTCCACCCATTTCAATCGCAAATTATTGTCAATATGGGCATCTGTGTCAGCACCATTTTCAAGTTTGGGAGATCCAAGTAATATGTTTAGAGTTTCAGCTATAGCTGCAGACATATTTTGCATGTCATCAACAGCAGAAATAACAGCTCGGACGATGTGCTTAAAGGATCTAATAACCATTTCATGAATGCATATAGACTGGATGTGTGGGAGCTTCTCCGCTAGCTCTACCTGATTAATTTAAAGAAACAATGTCAGATTAGTTTGCAACATTGCCCAAACATAGTGGGGAAAAACATTTAAACAAAAAATTTACACCCACCACACGGCCTAAAGAGGACATATTAAGTCCCCTTGTATGCATGAAATCGGTCATGGTTCTTCCATCCACAGGAGAAAGCTCAAGGGACGCAAAATCAGACACCTGTGTGAAATGCATTCCAAAGGGAAAAAATGAATTAAGCACTACTGGAATAAAACATCGCAAGATCATATATGCTAACCAATAACTACTCTAAAAAATATCAAGTAAACTAACTCAACATCCAGTAACATAACAAGAGTTTTTTATAGGGTGATTAAAGAACAAATCACGACAAGATAACTGAAGTAGCGTGTTGCTCCAAGTGAGTCAAAACTTTAAAGTAAGTTACCAAATAGCTAAGAAAAGGCTTACCAGTTTTGGGAGTGCAGTATCATCATAGAAATTATGGGCCATCTTTGTGAGCTCATCGAGGGACTGGATCAAGAAATTATAAAATGAGGAAATGAAATACTAACCAACACGTTCTTGTTGAGCTCTTCTATTCTATTCCTAAATCAGACTTCAACACAAGACTTCCGATAAAAGAAAAAAGTTGTAGAATAAATTGCTGGTTATGTTGATCCAAAGTGATTTTGCATTAAAAACCCCATCAGAACATGAATGAACTTTTCATGTCAGAACATATCATTGATTGTGTTTGAATGTTCTAAAATAACTGGCTTTCAAATTAATGAAATAGTTTTCAAAATTCCAAAATAACTCTGTGAACTTGCTTCTTTTTAAAGAACCACAGTATGGGTGGCCCCTATTGTTCTAGAGAAATAATGTACAAGCATTGTTAGAGAGAATTTACAATCCAATGAGAAGTTTACTTATAACCATATTAAAACAAAATTTCTAATAGAGTGAAATTGCATAATAAAACCACCTTTTCATGAAGGCCAGCTCCCAAGCTCTTCAAGCGAGAGAAAGCATCCTCTGACATTAACTCGCTTATATCAGCCCCCTTATTCGTTTCATCAACAGCTATCTTATCTGATACTTGCGAACCATTCATTGATGAGCAGTTAATGCTGCATTCTTCCTTCTCAGAACTGGAGCCTTCAATGTTGCATTCTTTCTTTTTAATTTTCCTTAATTGTTCAAAATGCTTTCCAAGACCTTTGACAGCTGGTTCTTTGTCAGACTTTGTTGCATTTCCCTTACCATTCTCAGATGCTGGAGAATCCTTTTTCTGCAACTGTTGCAGCCAGGAGGACCCAAGTTCCCATCTGATAATTCTAGAATTTATGCTAGGCATGCTATTCAGCTTTATCAAGCTGTCCTCGAGTATTTTACGTGCCAGTTTCCTTGCGGAGTTACTAGCATGAGACTTCGGGCTAGGGTGCTGGTTACCAACAACAGTTTCTGGATGAATAACTCTGGGTAGTGGTATCCTTAGACTGGAAAAAGAAAAGGGAAAAGGAGGCGTTAATAGAATGATGTTGAGTATTTCGGTAAGAAAACTTAATGTGTATTAAAGCAACATTTTTCTCTAGTGATGAGCAAACAGATCACAGAAGCCATTTCTAAGCAAGTAAAATTACATGAGAGTACATCAAACCTGTTAACATTCAAGGCATTAGAACCTCCATCCGGATGGTCATGTACATCAATGTTCAGCATTCCATCAAAATTATCAGAGATGTCATTTGATTGTTTAACATCATTACTGTCCTTTGCACGTCCAGAAACCTTCACGGTTGCCGTATATCCACAATGCTTGACAATCACCACCCCGAGTGTCGAAGAATCCTGGGTAGAAATACATGTTTACAAACATTAGATTTTGATTTTAATCCCCTAAAATGAGATAGGGTAAAAGTGGAAAGTGCAAGATCACCTTAACAACAACATTTTCATCAGAAGTTAAACCTTTGAGAAGATTCCTTTGTGAAATATCCATAGCACCTGTTTGACTGAAGGCAACGCCATCAATCTTGTCTTCCACCTTGGAACTAGCATCAGCCTCATCCTTCTTCACAGTTATATTCATGTCCCCGATACGTTCCTCAAATACGTTTGAACCATCTGTGCCACTATGTGGACCAGTTGAGTTCATAGACTGATCAATGAGTCGCCTTATTGTTGACGCAGCTCTAAAAATTGCTGTATCTACAAACAGATTGTGTAAAAGAAAAGCTTTCCGGTCTCTGATCACCCGTTCTTCCTCATTTTTGCATGGCATTCTAGCCAAAACAGAAAACTCTCTTGACCACCGTCTGCGGTCATATTTTCCATCACGTCCACAGCCACCCCCATTTCCACCCCAATTCTCATCCTCGACAGGCAGTGCTGGGCACTTTGAGGCGGAGTCAACATATATTGGAGGAATAAGCCATGTGTTCGCACGGAATCCATACGGCAAATTCCCAAACTGCAGAAGCAGAAAAGGTTATTCTCACCAAAAGTCCTTGAACTACATCATTCAATTCAATATTCAGAAAATAAAAACAATGGCAAAGAATATTTATTGTTATAACCTTGTTGTGATCCACAAAAGCTTTCATCAACGCCTCATATGCCTGTGGAAAACAAATGATAACTGCCAGTCATATATTTTACCAGGACAGATAAAAACATGAAGTAAAAAAGAGCTAAGCACAGAAGATAATGGAGATTTAAGATTCAAGGTTACTAACATTAGCGAACGCGTTGCTGAGCTGTTGCAGCAGGTCCACCAGGGAGTGGCTCACGCTGTGCGGCTTCCCTGCCAAATAGAAACCCTTTACTGAAGCAACTACATGCAGAAGCTTCCCGTTGCAAACCTTCACCTGGGCACAGATGAACTCCTTTGTTAGGCGTATGCTCATACCCACGCGCCTAAATTGGCCATTGTAACAAGGTTGCAATGCAACTCAAAAGTGCAAATCAAAATGGATAGCTACTACACCAATGCGAATGAACTCGAATTTCGCGAGTGCATTCAAGTGTATGCTTGAGAGAACGCACCTCGATTTCGAAGAAATCGCCTTCCTGAGAAGCGCCATTCGCCTCCTTCCTCCTGATAACTGCAGAAACGACCAGGACGACGCACGCACCTCGTGTCAGACTAAGAGAGCACACTACGAAACGGAATGCTTAATCGGCGCAGTGAGGATCCTCACAGTGGACGGGCGGGGTGAGATGCGCGAAGGAGAAGAAGTCGTAAAACTCCCCGAGCTTCGGCGGCGGCCGGATGGCGGCCATGTCGTGCGCCTCCGATATCGGCGGCGCGGCCTCGCCGCTGACGACGCCATGGGCCCCGGTCGAGGCGGGTGCGGGAGGGGAGGGCGGTGTCGTGGGACGCCCGTGCTTGGACGACTTGTGCTTGGCGGCGCCGTCCCGGGGCTTGGCGAACGCGGTGGTGCAGGCGAGGATGTCCAGCAGCCGGCGGACGTGCGCCTCCGCCTGCTCCGCCGTCGCGTAGTTCTCTGCAAACAAGCCGTTGGGCTCAATTAGAATCGACAGGCCCAATTGGATGGCTATGCAATGCTGAGGTTTGGGCCTTTACTTGGGACCCAAACCTAAATTTGGAGCCCATGAGATCGCAATTTCTTTTCTTGTTGGAAAGATGATCATTAGCACATTATTTCAGACAGTTTCAAAAAAAAATTTCAGACTGTTAAATCATAAAAAACTGCGGTTTCAGTATCCTTGCATAATTCAGGGTTTTAAAATAATGGTTAAGTTATATTGATAATAAAATTTGAGACTAACCAATGTTCAATCAAGAAATTTAGGTGTCTAAACAACACTGTCTGATACAACTAATCAGAACAGGTACTGATGACCTGTACAGTGCACAAAAACCCCCCAAATTGCATCACATTAAAAGTCGGTAATGTCGTTCCCGGTCGAGTCAATAGAGAAGTTAGGAATACCACACATCATTAGTGTGACTTTGACAGGTAATGCACCAGCAGAGGTAGCGTAGAATATATAGCAATGTCACTGCAGCCTGAATGAATACCTAAAAATACCCGTGGATGGAGTTTTTTTTTTTTTTTTTTTCCCCTACTTCTCATATGTCGCCATGTCGGTAACTCGGTATGAGGCAGAATGGGACAAGACCTACACGCCAACAGCAAACACTGCAACTTGCACTTTGTAACTTGGCAGAGCACCAGAGTAGATACAACCAAACAGGGACAACTTTCCATCTGCCTCGTGCATTCTGCATTCAATTACCAGTTGGTAGCCTAACAAATGTTCAACTAGTGTTTTTTTTTTTTTGAGAAAATGTTCAACTAGTGTCTTGCCTCTCATTGTTGCATGCAAGAAATTACTATTGGACAAGACACCTCGCAGTCGTCAGTTGTGGTCCCCCGCGGTGAGCACAGGTTACTTTGAAACTCAAAAAAAAAAAACCCGGTGAGGCAGCGCGCGCCGAGCGGAATCGAACGCGGGTGGGCATGGTCGCACCACAGCGAACCTGCCAACTGCGCTACGCGCAGTCCTCACCCGTGGATGGAGTTAACCAAAGCACCCACCGCAGATTCCAAGAGGCGTCGCTTTGTCCCCTGCTCCCCCTCATATGTCGGTATGAGGCAGAATGGGACAAGAACTAGGGCGCCCCTGAGCAAACAACTGCAACTTGCACTTTGTAGTTTGTAACTTGGCAGCGCACAGTAGAGCGCCATTGTTTCATTGGAATCGTCGTGGCTGGACAGGGACAGGGGTCCCGTTTCCATCTACCTCGTGCATTCTGCATTCATTTATTACCAGTTGGTAGCCAAAACTAACTTAACAAATGTTCCACTTCCTTTCCACCGGTATATTGCCTCTCATTGTTGCATGCAAGAAATTACTATTGGACAAGACACCTCGCAGTCGTCAGTTCACAGACATAACCCTCGGTGAGCACACTATGTACTGTACTTTAGCTTTGTCAGTCAAAAAAAAAATAACCCTGGTTAAGTGGAGCTGCCAAAGCTGGACTTGGCTTGGTATCAGCAGTGAGGCGGGTGCAACGCCCTTCCAGCACGTCCAAATGTTAGTTGGCACTTGGCGACACCACACGCCGGTCGTCGGCGGCTTCTCGGATTAAGCCCTTGTTCAGTTCGCAAATAAGTTGCATTTCCTGTAGCGTTTCGTTTGTATTTGATAAATATTGCATTCCAATCGTCATTGGCCCAACTAGGCTTAAAAGATTCTTTTTCCCTCGTGATTTACAAATAAACTTGTGTGTATAATTAGTTATTTTTTTACTATTTATATTTAATGAGGTAGTATATATACATTGATAGAAATTGATGTGATTTTGGAGAGAAGCCCAAGTGCAAAAACGGGCCAACTTGCATGCAAAGAGAACAAGGCCACTACACTGACGAAAGCATACTGGTAAGCACTAGTAGCTCTGTACTGCTGCTAATGTTTTAAGAAGTGAGCGTGATGACTGACGACGACGACGACGTCTCGGTCAGACAAAGGCACAGAGCAATCAGCTTCCCCGTACGTCCTGGCTGCGGTGCCATTTCAAAAGTCAAAACCAAACGTTAATACCAATGCTGGTCTGTCAACGAATCCCGTACGTCCTTCCTTACTCTCCCAAAGAAACGTACTAGTAACTACGTATACGATATACCAGAAGCATATGGCGACGACTAGGACCAGGACGTCCAACCAGGGGGCCTCAGCAGGCGCGACGACCAATCACACCATGCGGCGGCACCTCGGATTTTTTTCTTTTCCCAGACACATGGAGCGACCGCGCCGGCCACGTTCCGTGGAAATTCTCGCACGCCGCCGTACGTAACGTTCTGAGGCGAGAACGTTACGCGGAACGAACGTTCCGTGCGGTGACGCGCCACGGAAAGCGGCCGCCACTGACACCATCAATAGCCGGCCCGCCCGCCGCCCCCAACTACCAGCGGTCGACAGGGCAGGACAGGAAACCACCAGCAGCAGCAGCAGCAGCGGAGACTCCCCGCCGTCCGGAGCTGCCAGTCCGCGTGGGCAGCCAGTGTGCTCGAGACCGAGAGGCAGACGTCAGGGGCACCACCGGGCACGGCACGATCGATGGTGCCCCGGGCACTTGGGTGTTGGATATGGAGAGCCCGGAACGGAACCGGGCGCACTGAGCAAGCAGGGAGACTAGCCTAGCGTAGCTACTTGTCTCGCTAGCTGTCCACCATTGACGGGAAGACCATGGAATGCAAACGCGGGCCGTCCGCCCGTCCGTCCGTCCAAGTGAAGTGGCCACGGTGTCCAAGTTAGCTCGCACGCACCCAACGCCGCGCTCGACCTGTCGATCGGCGACGCCGCTGGGTTTGGAACGCAGCCAATTTAAAAATGCGCGTCGTATGTACAGCATCGGGACAAAATTCGCGCTGAATTATTTTTTTCATCCGTCCGTGCGTCCATGCCATGCCGCCGTGCACGCGGTGGACCATCTGTTCTGATCGCCCGGTAGCAAACCATGTGTTCTACGGTTTCTACCACTACGCACGCGACCGATCGAACGTGCTGCCATTACGACCACCCTCGTGTTGGGTCCGACTGCCTTTGCCTGGCCTGTAACATAACAGACCAACAGACGGTGCACTGTGCGCCTGTACTTACCCCGACATAGCCAAAGTTGCTTCGTGTACTAGAAACGACACTCCGATCATCCGGTGGACCTCTACGATACGATACGATATACGACACCCACTGCTACCAACCAGCTCGGTCGCGCGTACGGACAAGGTGCGGCGCAGTGCAGGCTGGCCAGCGTGAACCTCGCAGTCGCAGCAACAACAAGAGAGAGAAGACGGAGGAAGGAAATGGCGGTGGTGTGGTACTGGTACTTAGCGTGCGGATTGTGCCGCCACGTACCTTCGACGATCCGGAGCGTGCAGGGCTTGAGCGCCGCGATCTCCACGCCGTCCTCCAGCCGGTGCCCGCGCGCCTGCAATGCGAGACCGCCATTCAGTCAAATCGATCACTCAGTTTTCAGCCATTGCTGTTTACCTTATCAGTACCCCCAAAAAAAAGTATTCTTTTTTCCACGTGAATTTTACCAGGGACTACCAACCCCAGGTAAACGAACGGATATGATTTTTTTGGTTAGCTGTGTGTGCCGTGCCTCAGTTGAATTGGAGAAGGTACCGCCGTACTGGAGTAGTAGTAGTTCCCTTTTTTTCCTCCCTTATTATGATGAAAATGAAAATGAAGGTGTACTAGTACTAGGCAGTTGAAGGGAGAGTGAGTGAGAGGCGAACAGTACCACATGGGAGAGTGAATAATTTGTCAGATGACACGTTTCCACGTTCGACCCCAGCAGCTTCCGCACGTCCAGCACACGGTCCGTGGATATCCCCTACAAAAATCAGACACACGGACACAGCGTTAAGAAAGCGGGCGTGTACACACAGTGAGAGACTCGTCTCTCCGACCAATCAAGTTCACGGTTTCAGTCACTGCAAGTTCACAAACACTCTTGGTTGTTTGTTTCTCGTCAGTGGAACACAATGTATTAGCATATGGGTGTGTGTGTTCATCTCGCAGTGGCACACTGCACTTTCTCAAAGAGAGATGTCGACCCTGTTCATGTGTCTTTTTCCCCCTGATGTGTTGTGTTGTCCTGTCCCTGTTCTTTTTAAAAAATTCCCAAGTGGCTTTTATGTGTGCGATCAATCAAAGTGTGGGAGAAGGAAGGCAGCTGAGGTGATGATGGAGTGGAGCGGAGGCGGAGCCGGCCGGGCGCACATACCTTGAGTGTCACCTGGGATTCGTAGGGGGTGACAACCGTGACGTCTACCACGCTGGGCACCACTGCAGAGGACAAGAAAACAAGCCAAGTTTTCATCAACCATTCCGTGTTCCAGACGAGCACGAGGAGAGCACAACAATGTCTCCTCCTAACAGCAACAGCAACAGCAACGGCAACGACATCAATAGCGCATGAAATGAAACGAGGGACGGCGGCGCAATTCACTCGGCTCTTGCAAACCGCATGACCCAACCGCACGGCCGGCCGGGGTACGTACGTTGCACCACCACCAACAGAAAATAAACAGCTGGCTCGTCGTAGTACTTGCTGCTTAATACTACCCTTCCAGTATGTACTAACTGAATTATGAACATGAGAATAAAACGGGCTCATGAAGGAGCAAAGCAAGGAGTAATCATAATCATGGAAAGAACACCAAGCTCCTCCAAGGGAAAAAAGGTAGGGTCGTTCATCAGAGACGAGAGACGAACGAATGAAATCCCTGCCTGGTTCAGTTTCAGTACGGAGCTAGGAAGGCAGCGAATAAAGAAGAAAGGAGTCGCGCGGCGGCAATCTTCTCTTTACCTTTTTTGTTTTCATTCATTCATTCACATGCAAAAGGGACAGCGAAAACTAGAAGCATGCAAGTGCTACTGCGACGACTGCGATGCTCGTCAATGGTGTCAAGAACAAGAAGCCGCGCTGCGTTGATGATGGCAAGGGCTCGCGACGCCGGCCACGCCGCAGCATGCGCGTACAATATACGTAGAACGAAGAACGAGCACAGATATGTATGGATATGGATATACCTTTCTCTTCCTTGGTCTTCCTCTTGTCGCCTTTGCCGCCGCCGCCCCGGCCTTTGCCACGGCCGGCCTTGGGGGCCATTGTTGGGTGACTGGCTGCTGCTGCTGCGTCGCGCGCGCGCGCGCGCGTACGACGACGACGGACTCCGAGCGCGGCGCGAATGGCGCGCCGGCTGCCGGCGGCGCGAGGGGTTTAAGCCGCCGCGGTAGTTCCCGCGGCAGAGCAGGTGGAGCAGAGGATAGGGAGGGAGGCGAGCGAGAAAGAGAAGGAATGAGGAGGGGGGGATGCGCGCGAGGGCGGAGAGGATATAGGATGTGAGGCCGGCGTGGGATCTCTCATCAGACCCACGGATTTCAGCGCCATCCTGGCCTCTCGTTCCGTCAGTCCGGTAGCGTCCGATGCGAGGGCCCACGTTGCCAGCCACCGCGACGAGGTGGGGGTGGCCCCTCCTCTCCCAGTCCCTGCACCGCACGGGCCACGGGGACGCTTTTAAGTCGTGGCCTCATTGACGGCTCAGGTTCGTTTGATCCCAATCGCATGCGCACAGCCACAGCACAGCGCAGCGCGCCAGTAGGAGCAGCTGGGATGGAAAAGGAAAGAGGCGGGAGACGTGAGCGCGACATGTCACGTCCGCGTCGACGCAAGCCGAGCCCTGACCCCGAAGCCGGGTGCTGCTCGTACCAGTTGTACTGTACTGGACGACAGCTTCGCTCCGCGACCGACTCGTGCACGTAAACGAGGCGGGGGGCAGCACGGCGCGGCGCGGGACATGCAATTCGGCAACTCGACTCGACGACGGACGGACGGCCAGGGGGGCGTCCCGGGACAGGGACAAATTCAAGCGGGATGGCAAGGGCACACCTGTGTGTTTTTGTCTGTGGCCGAGGACGAGGAGGGAGAGAGCTGGAGAGGAGACGGTGGTACGCGAGATCGAGAAGGCCGGACGGCGGACGGGTGGCGCGAGGCTGGTGCGGGCATGCGGCCAGATGGCTGGCTGGGCTGGGGTCGCGCTCGCGGCCAGGCCAGGCCGCCAGGGGCCGGAGCCGTTTTATTGGGTGTCCCGTTGGCCGCAGCGAGCGAGCCAGTTTTTTACGACGCTACTCTTGCCTTGCCCATGCCTTTGCTTGCCAGGGTTTGTTTGTCGTGTGCTGTACTGTACACGCCAGCCCGTGGCCCGTGGGGCATGTGTACGTACGCCTGGCGCGGCACTAGCTAGAGCGTGCTGACTGTATGCCGGCGCAATTCCATGCACGAGAGACAGGTGCGGCCAATTCTTTTCCCATGCATGCTTGCAGCGCCAAATCGAGCTAGCACTAGCAGCAGCAGACGGCAGCAAGCAGGCAACCGGCACTAGAGCGTGGTGGAGCTGAGTACATAGAATATCCGAGCAACCCTCGATTAGCTTGGGACGCCGACGACGGATACATGTATATCTGGGCCACATGATTAGGACGTGGACGGCCGGGGGGCAGACACGACGATACATATATCTGGGCCACATGATTAGGACGTGGACGGCCGGGGGGCAGACACACGTGAGCTCACTGCTCTCACTACTGTAGTGATATACTATATATATCTTAGCATTTTCACTGGTAAACCGAGATATTTTCACTTTGTTGTTTTTGATAGAGAAGAGAGGAAGATATTTTCGCTTTCTCTTGTGTGGAATTAATGTGCGTCAAGAGTGATGCCATGTGAATCGGAGTTGCTTTGTTATTTTTTACTAAGGACTAGCATAGCTGATCGCAAAGTGGGGGTACTTTATGTTCTGCTGTCAAACATAACAACTGCTCTCACAAGTCACAAGAGAACAACGCATTGGATCCTCCCAAGGCAAAGTTAAAAATAAAAAAGACCCTAAAGATTTTTAACAAAAAGACTTACTGCACTACCAGCTGCTCAAATCCAGTAGCTTCCAAAGGGAAAGGGATGACGCAGCATAAGCTTGTTTGTTTACTACTTTACCCCAAACAGGCTTACAACTGTACTGCTCCAGTTAATTAAGCACCGTGTCGAGGAAGACTACTGCCAGTGAGCATCGCAAGCATTGTATGGTGATTGTGGACCGTAACTTTGGCACCAGCCAGTTGGGGTAGATGCCAACGAGGAAGCGTACGTCCAGCCGATCGATGCCCCCAGTCTGTTCAAGTACCAGTGCCACAATGATCTCATGGCTCAGGTACATGGACGCATGGCATGAGCTAATCTTGGGAATAATAATTTCTGGAATTTGCGTCCGCTATTTTCACGGCTGCTTTGTGGAGAATTTTTTTTTAAAAAAAAAAGAAGAGGAAAGAGAAAATGTTCTTTGTTTATCTGCGCAAGCAACGTGATGTTACTTCCAACCCGTTATATATATTTTCAAATGCCAAATCTGAATGACTGAATCATCCGTATCAGTTTTTTAATAAAAAAATGGTCAGGACTCAGGAGGGTACAGGGCCCCTGGCCCCGGCCCCTATTTTGTAATTGACAATTATACAAAAGATAGTTCTTTAAAAAAAACCTGATACATTAAAAAAAGTTTCAAGTTCAAACTTCAGTATCAGCTTTTTTTGACATGCTAGAAATAGAAGCCTGCGAATAGCCTCTCTAGGTAAACCAAAAGATCCTTGAAAAAAAAAAAAAGAAGCAGCAGCAGCAGCAAGAGATCCTGCAGCTTTGTACTTAGCCCGTTTCGGCTCACTCAATAGTTTACCTCCAGAAACAGAGGCCATCGTACACTCCCAAAGCGTCGTGCCTGCTGACTGTCAAAGCGTTGGATCAGCTCTTCAGCTGTGAAGTCTGGGACGTGCGAGTGCGAACAGCAACGGGGGAGGCCGCATTTTTTTAGTGCGGAGACGCGTGCCCCGTGCCCGCCCGTGCGGCTGGAGCTTCGTTTGGTTCGTTGGCGCGGCGCGCGGACCGCGGGGCGGGTGGAGCAAAGCGAAGGATGCCGATGCCGCCTCGCGCGGAGGCGGAGCCCTGCTCTGGCCGTGTTTTGTCCTGGGTGATGGCGTCAAAAGCTCCCAAACGAATCCGCCGAAGAAGGAAACCCTGGGATGCTCGCGTGCCTCCTGTCCTGTCGGGGGTCTCCAGGCTCAAAATGTGAGAATCTTTCTTAGCGCTTTGGGCTTTGTCTGCGATGTCTTTCACATCTGGTGGTTAGGACTTAGGAAATGGGGTTTGGCTGCTAACTGAGTCCGTGTCCCTCCGTTGACCGGAGTGTTATTCATCGGAGAGACTAGTCTCGCATGTTGCAGCCGCCATATGTCAGGAGCTGATGGGATCGGAATTCATCGGAGAGACTAGTCTCGCATGTTGCAGCCGCCACATGTCAGGAGCTGATGGGATCGGAATGAGACACCGAGGTTTTGGCCTTTATTAGGCGCTTTGTTTGGTGCGACGAGGCACGCATGCTGCGCTAAGAGATGGGACGAATGGGATGCCTGCTACGTACAGTGGTGCGCGTGTGATTTGTGTGTTTTTCTTGTGTTTTGTCATCTATTTATAATTCCCGCACCAAGATATGTACTTTCATTTTTAGCCAGTCTCCTTCTCAATTGGGCGCTAACGCACCACTAGTATATCGAAATATCAAGCGAACTGTCTTCTTGTTCCTTCCCTTTCTAACGATAGTACTCACACGCGCCGCATGTCAAACGCAAGCGTGTATGTCATTTTCCTCGCGCTCCGACGTCACAATCTGACAGCAGCGTTCGTATGCTTCGTCCGGACTAACAGTTGCGGAAAGCAACCCCAGTCTAGCATCTTCCGACTAAATGCAGTGCATGACATCACGACCATGGAGCGTCTGCGTACGTTAAACCGTGGTGAGCTTGATGGGAGCAAGCGTCCATGACCATGATCGCGTCAACTGCAAAAAAAAAAATTTTTCTCCACTAGATTTCTGATATACACATTTTTCTACTTTGAATATGTCATCGCAAGGAGGATACAGTCAAACCATTGCGATGTGCCGACTACATCAACAGACCTCTCGAGCTTAACTGATCAAAATATAACAGCCACATGTGCATGTATACACTACATCAACAGACCCTCGAGCTTAACTGATCAAAATATAACAGCCGCATGTATACGCAGGCACTGTGTATACGTGCAACGTATCAATGTGCACCTGAAAAAGCCGCATGTTATATGTGCAACGGATCAATTTGCACCTGAAAATTTACAAAAACGCTCAACAAGTAGGTCTCGAGGCCGAGCCAGAACCATCTAACCACGGACAGCAACCAGCCCAGCCCAGCCCACCAAAACAGACGTGCACCCATGCGTGAACGCTTACTGGCCTTATCTGAACCTAAACCTGTCCTCTTCTCGAGAATCACGCATGATTGGTTGTGGCGACCACTTCAGATGCAAGTTCAGCTTCCCACTCTTTGCTCCCTCCAGGTTGAAGCTTTCTTTGTACTCTTCTTCCAGCAAAACCTTTTGTCAAGGTCAGGATGCACCGCCCCATGTAATCCTACAGAAAGCATATTAGACGGTTACCTTAAATTCGCAGTTAATAAACTACTCGGCTGGTAATAATATGAGGTTCCAGTTGAACTTACTCTGCGGAAAGTGTCATGGTCATATACTTCCAGCATAAGCATGTCATGTAAGCCATCTTCAACGACAAAATCAAAAGTCTGATTCCATACTGGGTTCAAGCTTTCGTTTACAACCTGCAGTCAGTCACATCATAGAGAAGAGTTGAAGACTTGTTTTACCCAAGCAATTTCTGGCCATAGCACTATTATGGTTCTCTAATGATCCAATTCTAAATATAATTATGTACCTAACCAAACTGATGTCAACTTTGTAAGTCCAATAGTCCATACAAAAATTGACTGGTCATAGCAGTTAAATACCAGACTCAGAGATATGTATACATCAGTAAGTAATTTGTACTTGATGAAGAAATTACCCTTGTCTTGTACTTTGTCTTTGTCTTCTTGAGAGAAAGTACAACATATGGGTCTGATTTTCCATTCATATCCATTGCAGGCAGATCCTCCCCAGATATCACTGTTACTGAAAGAACTCCTCGCATGATAATTTCCTTTTTCTTTCTCGAAGACAGCCTATCAAAACTTGAGCCCCCTGATCCATTTTCCATACTTGTCATTGTCCTCTCCAAGGAAGTCATCGAAAACTGCTGAGCAAAAGGATTTGGAGCCTCATCCTTCATGTCAAATGGACAGTAGAGCAGCTCAAGGTGCACCTGTTGTAATCATGTATGCCACGAGGAAAATATTATGTACCTTTATGAAAACACCCCTGATGGATGATAACAAGGCATGGAAAAGCTTGTTCCTCAAAAAGGAAACAAATAATACAGGGAAAGGAAACGTGAGCAGTGCTGATTTCATGAAAATCGGGCTCACCTGACCCCGATCTTTCCTGTCCCTTTGAATCTCCAGATCTTTTACAAGTTTTAACCAGACATCCTTCACTTTTCCTGGTTGTAGATCCTTCAGCCTGACTTGAGCACATCCAATCAATTCAGATTCTTGAATGCCATCATCATCATAAATCTTCACTGTTACACTCTGAGTATCAGAATCTTCAACAATAAACTCAAAGTGTTCATTCCAGATAGGGTTCAGATCGTTATTCTGTAAAGTAGTTGAATAAGGCGATTAGAAATAAGTCAATAACTCCAAAAGACAGCTCACAAACAAGCAACTAAACTTACAATTGTTTTACTTCTCTTCATTATGTCTGGTAATGGGCGCACATATAAAATGGCAAAAGGATCCGATTTTCCTATCAAATCTTTGTTTGTCAAACCTCTTGCCTGCACAAGCTTGACTTCCAAGGTACCAACAGGCTTCAGTTCCAGATCACTGTATATATGATCAGTTATGATCTTTCCTATGTGATTTAACAAAACAGGCTAGAATGATATTAGTATCCATGAATCAAATTACCTGTAGTCCCCAGGTATAATAGGAATGACTTTCCTTACTGGCCATGTTATTGAATCTTCAATAGCATTTTTTATAGTGTCCTGCACAAAAGGATCATTACACCCATCATCTCAAGTATAGGGAACATGACACCCAATTATCTGCTACAAAAATTAATGTATTGCCAAACCTCAAGAGCATCTGAAATTCCAGGTACAGCAGAAAGTTCGCCACCAATGACCTTCAGTCTGAAATCCAGCTTTTTCTGACATGGCACATGATTTGAGAAAAATAAATGAGATTAAGGCAAAACATGTCAGAATAATCAGAGGAAAAAGGGACATAAGAAACCTTCTGTCGTAGGGAAAAGCAAACAGCTCCAAAGCAAGGTAGCTCTTCAACTAGTGGTTTGAAAATCAAGCGGAAAACTCCTGTAAAGCCAATGTCCTTCACCTATGTGGCAAGATCACTCACAAAGATTATGGTGCATCCACTTTTAAATTTTGACACGGACAATCACTCTATTTGTGATACCATACACAAATGTGGGAAATTTTTTTAAAAATTTTGCTATGAGTAAAAACTCGAGAGTAGCAGCGATGTAAAATTCATCTTTCTTAACAAAAGCACATAAAGATTAACAAATTGTTCCAACTGGTTACCCATAATGGTCAACTGTGTGAGGTACGCATAACCCATACATTTAATGCATCCTCATATAGTGGCATTTATACTAAAGGACCAAGGCATAGCCATGAAATATCTCACCTGTATTGGAAGCGCAACACCAAGTCTAGTTTTTACAGCAAGTATGATACTTGGATTGGCATCCCAGTTCATCTCTAGCTCCATGACAATACCTGATTCCTTAGTATTCTCAATGATGGAAATACCTGCACCAAAATCAGCAGAACTTGCAGGTTAGCATACCAGGTGGTTAGGAACTTATACCACATATTTCATGAGGTTAGACACAAAATGAAAATCAAATAACACAAACCACGAAATTGAAGACTGCTGCAAACTCACCATGACACAACATATATTATTTCTATATGCCTTGCATTATAAAATGAATGGGTCGCAGAAGTAACCATGAACTATAAATTATACCAAGGGCACTCAACTGCCCCTTTCTCATAGGTTCCAGTCCAGTTTATTGATAGAATATTATACATCTAAAAGAACCAAAGGCATATTCACACAACGGACTATCAAACCCTTCTGATTCTTGTTTTAATTCAAATACTTCAGCATTTAGCAATCACTAACTAGAGTATAAATGCCATAGCTTGAAATGTTGTGTCTTGTTTGAATGCACTTTCTTCGAAAGAAACAAAATCGATTTCACAAATTTTTACACAATAAGTCAGTAACAGTTCTGTAACAACTACAAAGTTAAATTTAAACTTCTGAAAATGGAGCCTGCTATGTAGCCACTAGCCTGCTCAATTGGATACGAGAGAAAGTAAGAAATACTATTTTATACTCTCCTCTCCCCGTTATTAACAGCATCTATCTCTTCTCTCTCAAAGTGCTTCTCTCCACGATCTAAGTGAAATAGCCTAGCTATTTGTTCATCGCTACTCGCTAGCAAGTATTCTGTCTCATGCTCTTCACTCTTCCACATCAGACTCATCTACTGTGTAGCTAGCCTTTGGACACGCCCTTAGTGTCATGGGCAAAAGCACCATCAATGATTCAATGTGGTGGAGACGTGATGCATGACTCATGCATCCTGGTGTGCACCTGTCTATATGTTTGTGAATTTTAATGGCTGTATGCATCCCTAATTGAACCAATGGCTAGAAGTTATACTTTTGTAATCCAAAAACTGGGGAATATACAGTATTAATCGTCATCAGATAAAAGTATACGCAGTACTGTCCTCTGTGGACTTCTATAACATGAGGTGCAATACAATGTGGCATGGTCTCAAATAAATTATAAAAACCTCACACTTTGATTTCTTTTACAACATATTATACATAACTACCGACCCATCATCATATGGAAGTAAGCCAAACACAAAATGAAGGGAGGAGGTTGAACTTTGGAGACACCTACCGGTAAACTGTGGTGCAACAGTACCAAGAGTGAGTTTTGAGAACTTCAGGGACGCTATGATTATTGGCCTATATTGTTCAAGAACAGGCTCTACAGAGGTTTTGATAAGTTCTGATGCCGCCTGCAATGACCAATGGCAAATAAAAAAATGTGTACATATGTACCTAACGGAAGTCAAGTCAAATAGAGATTAAGTTGAATCGAAATCGTACATCATTTACAAACGGCCAAATCTTTGTCAGCTCCTGATTAAGCCATTTTAACTGCAATATTGTGTCATCAACATACATGCATCAACATATAGTGCAGAAAAATTAGAGCTAACTAAAGACAGCCAAATACCTTTTGCTGCGATGAGAAAACAACCCAGGAAGGGTATAGGTCGGCGGGGAGTAACTTTCGCGAATCCTCAATCATCATTCTTGAGAAACTAGCAACGGTAGCAGCCTGCGTCAAAACAGAGAAGGCCACTCTTATTATCAGAAATGGCTGCGGTCTGGACAAAAGACCCACAAAGTGGACCATTCGAGGTTTGAGTTATATACAGAACCAACCCCATGGATGGAAATTAGTGAAATGGAAACCATGAGAAGATCAGGACAGACCACAGGCCTAGAGCAACTAACTGTTGCATGTGGTTCAGTGGTTGTTAACTTATTATATGCAAACATGCACAATGAGAGGGTGTGACCACGAACAACGAGCTTGCACATGCTATCACCCATGGTAACAAGCACCGAAACAGGCATATGGCCTGCAGTCCAGCATTGCAGTGCCTGAACCAAATACCATGCTTTGTGCTATCTCCTGCTTAGGATCTGCTACCCCTCAAGTAATTGAACTCCCATCGCAACAAGGAGTCAAAGCAGCACAGTGTGAGCCCAAAAGGGAAAGGGAGCACCTGCGCCTTTCTGGCGCACCAGCAACGCCAACCAAATCTACTATCCGAAACCAGTGGAAAAGCATGTCGACAGTGGAGCCCAACGCCTCCCCACCAAACCAAGGAAGCGAAGGCAAGCGGTTCGTCTTCGCTTCGATTCGATTCATACGCAACGTGATTTCTTAAGAGCTGCTACCACCAATCCCATATTCCTACCGCAAGCAGAACGCGTCTATTATATTCGAGCAATCGAGGACGGGGCCAGCCGAGGCCAGGGCGGGGGATGCGAAACGCGTACGTACCAGCTGCCGGCGGCGGGCGGCGCGCGAGTTCTCGCAGCGGGCGAAGCAGACGATGATGGCCACGCCCGCCGCGACCCCCAACACCAGTCCCACCCAGAACCCCATCCCGCTCCTCCTCCTCCTCCTACTCCTCTGCACGACACCTCACCGGCAACGCCGCCCTCCCGCCTCCGCTAGCCGACCGAGCGCATTCGTGGGGGGGCTGGCTCGCCGTCGCCGCGGAGTCGGGGATGGCGAGGAAGCAGCAGAGCTATCGAGCTGCAGGTGCAGGGCGTCGGCGTCAGCGCCGTGCGGGGGCAAATGCCGGCGCGCGACGGCAGCGGGGTACGGTCTCGGCTGGACAACAAGTGGAGGTTCGCTGGTCTCGTACGAGTTTTGAAAAAACAAGGGAGCGGAAATGGGAAATGCGGAGAAAAGCAGACAAGGGAACGGAAATCGTGAGGGGGCGTCAGCCAGAGCCAGACCAACGGGGGAGATCTCGGAGGAGAGAGAAAGAGAAAGAGAGAGAGGTGTCGAATGCCCGTTTCGTTTCGGACTTTCCGTTGCTCGGTTCGGTTGCCTTTCTGGTCAGGTGGGTGACGTGGGGGAGGCGCTCCTCGCGTCGGGGTGAAGCGAAGGGGCGGCGTTGGACTGGTGGCGGACAGGTGGGGTAGAGATGCTGTGGGGTCCGCAGGAGAGTGGGTGGTCTGGGTGCGGGATCTGGTGGACGGTGATGATCTGGTGGGGTGGTGTGTTTATTCTGGGAACGTGTGACGGGATGGGAAAGGAACCGAATCGATTCGCATTCGAGGCTTCCTCGGTCAAAAATTTAAATGACAACAATATTCGGCTGCATGCACAACACAATAAAAAACTCACAAGAAAGGAAAATCATATATTTAGTTTTATACGTACATATCTCATTCTAAATACTACTCTAGGTTATTTCATTCTAAATTATAAATTGTTTTAATTTTTTTTACATTTATTTTTTATATATCTAGATATAATAATAATATATCTAGATACATAATAAAATACATAAACTAAAAAAAATAAAACAACTTATAATTTAGAATGGATAAAAAATAATAAGTAAGTTTTTTATCTTACACCGATTGTCTTGAAGTAGTTCACGGTATATATAATTTGATTGGATGGTGCATCTAAGTAGTGAAGCCCTGGGTTATTCACAGGCGAAATCCTTCCACTACACAACAGAAACTCAACTCAAGACACACTACGCTTATCTCCTAAGCTTGAGAGCTTATTATGACCAATCAAGACAATATATTTTGATCAAAAGCATGTCGCTTCAATATCTTTCCAATGGTTGACAGCAAACAAGGCTTGAGTCTATTTGGATCCACCGCTCTAAACTTTAACCCATCTAACTGGAGCTTAAAATTGAGCTAAAGTGTTCTAAAGGAATATAAACATCGTCGTACTCTAACGCCCATCAAACCTCAGGACCTAGGGGCGATTTTTTGCCTTTCGGACCTAGCTATTTTTTTTTCGCGGGACACGTAGGGCACTCTCTTTCTCCATCACTATGAGTCTGTCTCGTATGTTATCCTCTAGTAATTAAATAGCTCGCTATAGTTTTTTTCATAGGGTGTAGCACTACAATATTATCATTATTGTTTGTGTTATGCTCTTATCACAAATGACATTTTAGCTACACTAAACATTGTTATTTGGCTTATATTTGTGAAATATTTTAGCACTTATAAGTTATAATATTGATCAAAGAAAATATTCATTCTTTATTCTACATGACTATAATCTATGTCTCTCTGATAGAGCAATTTTTTTAAGACTACTATTTCTTAATATCAGAAATAAACAAAAATTCTAGGTGATGTCCAATTCAACTTTGAAACAATTGCCATTCTTTTTTGCACAAAATATGCGGTAGATGACATACTCATTAACAACGAGACACTTGTAGTGACTTCGTTAATATCTAGATCAATTGGCTCAATCTTAGTCATGTTTAGAAGGTTACCTATAGAGTAGGGTGTATACATGTGCCTTCATACAGATGTATGTGTGTATATATATAAGTGTTTGTCTATACTGAGATTTTAAAAAAAAAACTGGAAATACGATCCATTATAAACAACCACTCTATTTCATCTCGTCTAGAGCGAGATAGAGGGGCTGAACCATGGGATAAGAAAAATCACCTGAGAAAACCTAGAAATGGCATGACAAAGCTTAGTCAATCTCCTCGTGGCTTCACCAGTCCCAAGTCCGTGGCTTCACCAGTCCCAAGTCTTGAAGCTTTTGTCGCTCCAGCATGGCTGAAAAGCCTCAATTCACCAAAAAGGCACATTGTTTGTTGCTTTCTATGGTTCCACAATGACAAGGTCCAGCCGTCCTGGCACCCAAAAATCATAGCGGTATTAAATTAATAAAATATTAAGCCCCGTCTTTGAGCTTTATCAATCTGACAGCTTGCATATCTCCACCATTTCGAGAAGCTTAGATCAGATCGCCTTGGAGCAACGTGCCTGGTGCTAACAAACTGTGCCGAAATTGCCAGGTGATACGCTTGATGTGGAATACTTGATTTCACCGGATGTGAGCCTGTCTCAAAAAAGAAGGGGATTTGGTTGCGTTCGGGGGAGGGATCGCACAATGGAAATGATGAGCCGGTAATTTTTATAAATAATAAATATTATCGATTAGTATCATAATTAGTGATCATCGGAAAGATGATCCAAAGCATGTCGCTTGAACGAGGCTTTTAGATCTAGTTTTTTTTAACAAATTTATTTAAAAATATAAATATTATATATATTTTTTATAAATCGCTATAGTTAAACTTATAAATTGTTTGTGACAAACACATTTTAAAACACATCATTTTTTGGGACGGATTGATGAATATCTCTTTGGGCTAAACGATCCGCTGTCTAGCATCTGTTTCGAAATTGCCAGCCACAAAAGCACTTTGCATATAGCCGGGGCCCAAGATTTCCACAATTACCCCCGCTCGAAGGTAATTGAGCCACAAAAGAAAGCCTTGTACGTGGATTTGGATGAGAAGAATCCCCTGACCACATGCTCCAGAAGTGCTGGTCATTTTCGTAAGATAAAGCCACCTCTTCAAGTGCATCCGATGGCTGCAAATATCGAGTCAATTCTTCCAATGAGAGACCACCTTGAATATCTCCCCACCCATGTACGGTCACCGAGGGCTTTGCGTCACTGTCCGAGTATCTGATATTTCTTTGGCACGGAGCGAGGCCACCACTGCCGGTCGGTGCAACAATGCAAGACCAACCACAACGCAAAAGCAAATATGTAAACAGTGAGCTGAGACTAGTTCAATGAGAATTTCATGATATTAATAAGCTAAATTTATATGAATGAAAATCGTTTTGATTTTTTTGATACTATTTTGCTATGTATCTAGATAAACTAAAAAAATTAAAACGTGAGAAAATATATAAAAACTCTCAATGAGACTCCCTTCCCAAAACAATGTGTTCGTGCCACTTGAGTGAAATGACAAGCGCTGCCTGCTCCTGTGAGTGTATTGGAATGTCAACTCCAAACTGTGGTCGGCCTTCATTGGTGAATGTCAACTCCAAACCGTGGTCGGCCAGCCTTCATTGGTTTTGACCAAAGCCATCCCATCTGTAATACTAATACCCAGTCCATAATTGGCGATCCCAAGACCTCCAGTCCTCCAACTCCAAGGTCAATTGGCCGAGCCACAATTTCCCAATGCTACCAAACAAAACAACAGTCATCATTAACCTCCTTCCTTCCTTTCCATAAAAAAGATCTAATTTTATCAATGGTCTTGACCATTAGCATTTAGATCCAATGAAGGCTTTCAGCCATTGTTGTAACACAATGTATGCACATGAATATTGCAGCCATTTGATCCAATGAATACAATGTACGAACCATGAATTTTGCTTTAGCCATTTTGTATCCAATGAATGAACATGAATGAACCATCAAAAAAAGGCTTAAATTGTATTTATCACACCAAATGCAGAGATATGAATATTGCAAAAAGAAATAAATTGTATTTATCACACCAAATGCAGAGATGAGTATCTGTTTTGAGTAGTAGCCTATAAGAATGAAAGATGGAACTGAATTTACTTTTGCATTGATGGACCTGACAGTGAATCAGTGGATGCACCTAAACCTTACAAATAACTTGTTCGTGGGAAATGAATATGAATTTACAGTGACATATTCCTCTTGTTCGTGGGAAAAGAACTTGTTAGCACTTAGCAGCAATATTCCATCCTCCTGTTAGCATTTACAACCAAATTATTTTCCTCAACTAAGATCCACCAGTATTCAAGTTTGAGTTATTCTCTGCAAAATACACGATTCTGCTCAATGAGGATTTTTTGAGTAAAACACCAGGTATACAACAGAGATTAGATGATCCTTCTTTGGATGATCCTTATGTGACCTCCCCAAATCATCAGTCACCAGCAAGCTTCAAAATATGCTGGTGACCTTCATCTTGCCAAGTCGCACCTTCTTCCATCTGCTCTTAAAGAGGAAAGGATGAAGGCCCAATATATGTTCAGGCATGAAATCGTGTCTCGTTAGTATGCCGACAACAGGCGCCCTCTGCATTTAATGAAATTAAGCAGCCAAAATGTTATCAGTGACAACAATCAGAAGTATTTGTCATTTCTAATTGGACTTATGTACTATAATATAAAGAAAATGCCACTGATAAGAAATAAAAATGCAGCTGGTGTGATTTGTGCCACTTCACAACATAAGTTAATCTAAAATAATTATTATGATTAACAACACTTGATGGTAATAAGGGGGTCCAAAGTTGTAACCAAGGAGCTAAGACTTGGCCAGCAAGCATGAAGGAAATACACATTAGAATCCTGAAATAGACATAGCAACAATAAAATAACTGAAGCCTAAAAAACGTCACTGACCTTAGAGGATTTTGGTAGAACCAAAAGATGTCTCAATCCAACTTCACGGAAAAGTATAAGAGCCTTAGCCAAAGACATAGTCTCAAGGACAGTATATGGAGATGTGTTTGTGAATGGATGCAAATCTACAAACATTTCCATTTCTTCTGGAGATAATTCAATGTCCTCAATCCTGTCATGTTTTCCTGATCCACGTTTAGCAAACTCAGCATGTGAGAAATGATTTGAAGCATTCCGGGTAGAAGCTGTGGGAAGCTGTGCAACTACGGATGAAATCCTTCTTCCTCAACAGAACAAGCAGGTGGTCTCGAAGAATTAGACCATACAATGTAGGAGTATCTGAAAATGGTGGCTCATCAACCACAGGGAAACCATTATGACCAGTTGTCTTCAGGACATGGACTATATGGCCAACCTTCTCTATGCCATTGAATGTCTGTAGAGGACCAGTTACAACATCACTGACTGACAATTGCCTCATGTATGGTTCAGCATATCCTTCAAGATGTGGAAACCCTTTCAATCTAACAAGCAAATCGTAGACGTTTGCATTGAAAGCATCTGCCACCACCTTTGATATGAGAAGGACAAGCATTACCAAAGGAAGCATACGCAGATTATTAGTCAGTTCTAGGATAATAACACAAACTGAAACAGTCATCCTCATTGATCCACCTAACAGAGCAGCAGAGCCAAGAACTGCAAAAAGACCATGATCTAAAGTTGACTGTGACCCAATCAACATGCCTACCAGACGTCCATAAGCTGCACCAGTTAAAATAACTGGCACAAAAAGGCCAGATGGTAAAGCAAGGCCATAGCTGAAGATGCCCAAAAAATACGATGAAACAAAGAACACAAGGATGGAAGAAATGTGGAATTCATCATCAGTGCCAGCACTGTAGAGGTTTCTAATAGTGTCATCATTTGTGTTGAAGAATAGGCTAGCCAAATCATTGTATTCATCCATTGCACATTGGAATTTCTTGAAATTACCAGAACGGCCTATTGATGGACAAGCTTCTCCAGTGTCAGTTGGACAAGGTTTACAAGCAGCAATCCATGGCAAGCCAAAGAGACAACACGATGTACAAACAGTGACTGTTGCAGCCAGGAGCAGTTTGTAAGTTTTTCCTTTCCTGAAAGTAAATAGAAGACTTTAGGAAAGATGTTGCAAATACTTGAGCATTTTGATTTCAAATGATTCATTTGATGCACGAGGCGACCTTTATGAGAAGTTATATCTATTGGTTTTCAAAATTGATATAATAGCATAATACAACAGTAAAGGTGACGTTGTTGGGTTACTGAAAGAAACTGCAATAAAATACAGCATGCATGGTGTTCAGTTTAAACCGCACAAGTTGGGATAGTTTAAACTGAGGCAACGTTGGTACATACTCATTGATAAGGTTGTAGAGACGGAGAACCTTGTCCAGAAAAAAAGTTGTACAAACTCCCCAGTATTCCTCCAAAAACCCCTAAAGTGATTACTGGAGGTAAATCAATCAAATGGTAGGTGACATAATCTGCTGTCACATCAAACATTATGAGGCCACCTTTCCCAAATAAGCCACACTTGCCACTTTGACAGAAGTCTATCAATGCCCTAAGCACAACAGCGACCATTGCTGTTGTAAAAAAGGCTCGCCATAGTAGAGCACTCCTCCACCTGCAAATAAAAGAAAATATGTTTGAATGTCTGTAAGTTTTAAAAGAAAGTTTGTCCATGAAAGATGGCTAAACCTCTGAAGGGATATGCATAAGCAAATCTAGTGCACCATACCCTTTAGTGCATCAATACTTGTATACTACCTGTGCATGAACAAATTTCAATTACTATTTTCTGTTTGAAAGAGGTAGCAGATGATAATAATCATTTGTGCTAGTCGAATTTTGCACTGGGTGAAAGACTCCTTATGTTGCCCCTGCTTATTTCATGTAAAAGTAACTTCAAAACCATTAACAACAGGAAACCAGTGATGTTGAACAGGAGACCCATTGAAGTATAGAGTCTGTTGTTATCATTTTTTTTTTTTTTTGAAAAACATGGTTTGACATCTTCTCAGACAATAGGGGAATTTTTTTTTTATCAACACATCATGTAGGTACTTAACAATGACCCACCCAAGTCATGGATCATATGTGATTGCAGCCTTCACACATCTTTTTTCACTCCGCAATAGTAATAAACAAGAGTTACATAAATACATCATGAAACACATTTTCAAAGAATTTACCATGAAGATACTGTTTCCAGGGCGAAAAGGACTCCACCAACCGGTGCCCGGAAAGCAGCAGCAATACCAGCAGCAGAACCACAAGTAACAAGGTCCCTCCGATCCCTATCATTCTTGAAGTACCTGAGCCACCTACATGTCATACGATATTTACGTGACCCACCTTGCCCAAGTATCGATGCAATGCATGCACCTGTGTGCACCAGTGGCCCAGCTTTTCCCACATGCAGTGACGATGATACTGCCGCAATGCATCCAACAATCTGCTCAAAACCAGCACATATTGAAATATTAATTCAGACATTTAGCATAAGAGGATGGATACACTATGTTACCAAATACCAAAAAACAAGTTGAACTGGAATTTTTTTTTTTTCTTTTGGCAAACTAAGACCCAATCTAGGCAAACTTAAAAATAGGATGCGTCATTCAGGATTCAATCCAAACTTAAAAGAAGTTGCAATGAAAATGACAAACTGACTTATAAATCTTAGTACATGCATTCTCAGTGCTCCTCACCATTTGCTAAAAGCCTAAAATGATCTTGAATTTCACTTAACAGCTGAATGAATTTCACTTTTCATCGATATGGTTAAAGGAGTCAAGCATATTAAAGGAATGTTCATGTTCTAAATACACCTTACTTAAATGCAGAAGGCGTCTCTAGAATTAAGTCTATTATATCAAAGCTTTGAACTTTATTTTACCTCAGAAACTAACTAGAGAGTTTTAATGAACAATGGGCACAGTGTGAGTTTACATATCAGTCAGAGTGACTCCAAGTTGAAAAATCAAAAAAAATTTAGAACAGACAGATATGGATGCTCTCGAAGAGTGTGGTATTTCAGCTCCTCTATGAATAACTCAATAGGCAATACCATGCCATAGTTTCCTAGCATGTCCAGAACCACTGAAGTAATCATGCTCAACTTGTGTAAACCATCGCTAAAATGATCTTGAATTTCACTTGAACAGCTCAATGGAAATCCAAGAAAACACATAACTACAGCTGAACCTGAAAACTGTCGTGCAAGCAGGCTACAAATATCTCTGCCACAGTGCTACTCTCAAGTGACAGACCAATAATTGGATCAACCAGCTCAGCACTTCATATTAAGCACATAGCCAGGTGTCATACTCATACATCGTGTCACACTCAAATATCAATGCCACTTTGAACTTTGATAGAGATGAAAGAGACAGGAACTAGTACCTTCACTATCAGAGTTTTCAGTGAGAATATATTGGGTGCGTCAACACCGTTCAAGTAAGCCTTCACCTCTGGGATCCCCGATCCGGCAGCCGCAGGCGCCACGTACACTGTCAGCCCCGCGGCTAACATCGTGAGCGCAAAATTGGACGCTAGAAACACCGCAAACGCTGACCGGTGTCTGATCAAATTAGCTTGTGAATCAGCATCGCGAAGCTCGTACCCACACCTGAATCCCAATCGACTGAATGCTAGGAACCTCTCTCAGCTAGTGGTGCTTATTACCTGCCGTCCAACATGAGGTTGGAGGTGACGACGAACTTGGCGCCAGCGACATTCTCGACGCCGAGGTTGGCGACGAAGGCGGCGGCGGCCGCGAGGGCCCCGACGAGGAAGCAGAGGGCCCACTTGAGCGCCACGTAGCGCAGGATGTGGCCCCGCCCCCGCGCCCTCCAGTCCTGCTTGAACACGTCGTTCTCGATCAGCCTGCACGGGGCGCATGTCGCATCGGTCAACTGAGTCATAAAGCAAGTCCAAGCGAGCTTTTATTTTTTTAGAAAAAGCGATTTGCGTTGGATTGGGGATGGGAGGGCAGGGGGCGGGCGGGCGGACGGGCGTAATTTTCTTTAGAAGTCAAAAAACTATTATTCTCGATGGAGCAGACGTCGGCGCCGACGATGCGCGACCTGGGAGGTGGTGTTTGAAAATTATGGGTGTTTCACCAACTTTGGCTGCCGTGGAGGAAGGATGCCTTCCGCCGCCGGCGCTGTTCTCGTCGTCGCCGCCGCCGTCCTCGAGCGCCGGGTCCAGGAGGAAGGACGAGCCGGAGGAAATCAGCAGCAAATTATAGGTCGGGCCTCCGATGTCAGCCCCGGATCAGGCCGCGCCGCCGCCAGCCTCCGCCGAACGGCCGTCACTTACTGACATAACCAGGGGTCCCTATTCGGCGCCACTGATGGGCCATTCCGCTGCTCCGCCGCTGCCGCCACTCACAGGTTCACAACTGACTCGAGCAGATGGGAAGGGAAGTGCTGGTAGCGGGTTTTAGTAACGACAGAGCAGAAACGACAGACTCCCGGCACACAGAGATTGTTGTCAGTGTGACACTGCCTGTGGGTCCGGAACAGGTGGCTCCTACATGGATGTGACGGTGGCAGACAACGTGCCGCGTGGGCCACCGGGTTCGGAAACGAACTGGGCCGCGTCACCGACCCTCCGATGGCAACACGGGCACACGGCGCAGCACTGCACGGAGCCCTGAGCCGGACAAGATCTTGCGGTGGCGTAACCGTCCGAAAGCTTGTGCGCCCCGTCGTGCTTCTGGATCAGATTCCTCCGGACAAGGAATTTTGTGCTGGACCCTTGTCTCATTCGGTGTCATTCTCTGATTACCTGATATTTTAGTCACTAAGTACTCCCATCTTGAAGCGCCTTGTCTCTGCATATTTTGACAGATTTGTGAAACCATTTTTTAAGGAACTAGTATAGATCTAGTGGATTAATTAGTCACGGTCTTTGGCATTAGTGCCAAACTATCACTTTCAGATGCAGGGCACAAATTGACCATACCAAAACATCATGTGGCAGGTTTGAAGTGTACTAATTCTCAACCTACGCTTTTGTCAAAAAGACGCCACTTTTAGAACCTCGTAAAGTTGCTGCAAACCTTTCTCGATATCTTCTACTGAATTCACATTCTCCATCACTGGAAACGTGGGCTCATCATAATTATACTAAGGCATCAGAAGATAGCCTTTGTCGTTAACTGTCATATAAAGTAGTCAAGAACTCTCAAGTGTCTGTTTAACTGCAAGCAGTAAAAATTACCGCCAAGCACTAGCTGCTTTGCTTCAGAGACGAAAGAACACGATGATTATACCGATTCATCCTTGGCAAAATAGACGTAACGGAGTACATGAAATTCATGCCATTGCTTGGCAGGCTCTTTCATCCGCTTCACCAGCGCATGGCCAGGGTGTGCTAGCTTTAACTGGCTGCTGCAAAACCAGTTTTGTTTTCAGCGATTCAGACGACCTCACGGTAACCCATTGTGCTTGCGCCATGTGATTTTTCAGGGAGGGAATTCTGTATGCGACAGCTCTACTAGTATACAGCTGGACGAACATGTTGGAGTAGTAGTACATAACAAAGTGGTCTGGTTCTTGGAAAAAGACACCTTTGGACTGCATTCTGGAGACTCATTTATGTGTTCGATTTCTAACAGAGAATGATCCAGTTATGCGACAGCTCCAGAGATCATAGACAGTGCAGTAAAAAAAAAATAGAGACCCAAAAACAGCTGGACGAACATGTAGGGGAGTAGTCCTTCTATTCCTAGGATAACAAGTCCTCCTAAAATGGGAGTCTAAATGAGACTCATTTAGTTGTTTTCGATATCTAAAAATTAGAGTTTAGGAGGTCCATCCGGTTCCTTAACAATAACTTTGACAAACCGAAAAACCAAATTCCAGCAAATGTTGTGTGCTTGCTACCATTATGCTTTCCTAAATGAACCAGGAAACTTTTTCACAAACTTGCAAACATCAGTCTGGGCCGGCATGGCGTCCAGTACTATAGGCTTTAAGGAAGCGAACAACAAGGCTGCGCCGGCACGGCGTCCAGTGCTCTGGGATTGAAGGGCACGGTCCACAGCTCGCCGCGCCAGACCGTGTGCCTTGCCCAGCTCGTCGTCGTGGCCGCGGGTGCGCGAACGGCGAACCGAGGACGCGCCGCGCGCGGACCTCATCGGAGCACCAGCACCCCCCCCACCTTCGCCTCATCGGCTCGTCGTCTCACGCGACGCAACACGAAGCCGCTTCACCACCCTTCGAGCAGCGCCGTCCCGGGATCTCCCGTCCTCGGGATGTCGGGACGGATGCACGAGGTCGGGTATCTCTAGAACACGGCCGCCGCGGTGCTCGGCGCGCCAAGGGCACCACGACACGCGCGGCCGCTCGCGTCGGCGCCGTCAATGCGGCGAGCACGAGATCAGGATTCTCCCGGACACCACCGCTGCGGTGTTCGACACGCGCGACCGCCGCGCTGCTGTCTCCACCACCGATGCGTCGGCTGCAACGGCGTGCCGGACGGGCACGCGCGAGCGCGGCCCTCCTCCATTGCGGCCCAAGCATGGGGGACCGAACCGAACAGCCGCGTGGTGGAGATTCAGCGGCCCGCGAGACCCCACCTCGACGTGGAGCGGTGAAGGCCGCGCCATCGAGGCGGCGAGGTCGAGATCGAGCCGGGGTCCTCCAAGGCAGGGACGCCCGCGGCGCCGTTGCACGGGGGGGCGGCCGCGGGCCGCCGCCGGGACGCAACATCATCGCTTCCGGTGCGCCCGCCACTCCTCGCGTGCCGACGCTCACCGCGCGCGCTCGGGACGGGAGAGGGACGGAGCAGCCGTACCGGAACCCCCGTCGCCGCGGCCAGTGCCTCCTCGTCGCCGCCGCCGCTACTAGCCACCTCCGCTGGCGGTGCAAGGCCCTGGCCCCATGGCTCCCATCTCTCCTCTCCCACGGCCACCGGCCACCGGAGGGAGGTGGTGGGATGCGGAGACGTCACCTGGGATGCTTGCTTTTTGCAGTTTGTACTTGTAGTACCAGTAGTGTCTCCTCCTCACCACACCCACATCCACGTTGCATCGGCTTGTGGGGGGCTTCCATCCCTTCCCATGCGGCTGTTCCCACCGGCAGTGCGGTCCCACAAAATATTCTGTGGGGCCGCCAGGCTTGGCAGTTGGCACGAAAGGGGGATGTAGGCCTGGCTATTAGATTAATGAATCGTCTAGGTTAATTACGATTATCAAGGCGATTATAAACGTGGAACCGGGTGGTGCCGTCGTCTCCGGCTCACCCACCAATTAGATTAGCAAAAGGTGTTACTATAGCTACTAGTACGTGATTGACACGTGGCCGCAGGCATGCACGTGCTCTATCCAATCTGCCGCCGTGGTACTACTAGCCTAGGAATCAAAATGGACGTCGCATGCATGCATGCACGCACGCACGTACGCTTAATGGTTTTCTATAAGGGCATTGGGATCGTTAAATTCGCTTAGCTTAGTGTAATTAATTAGTTACTGCGCGCGCTGTTGCATTGCATTCGCTCGCATCATGCACGCATTGCACCACGTTGGTGAGTCCAGATGTGCATATCCGATCGTCGAAGGCGATCGGGTCGTCTCGCTCTTCTGACACGCGCGCGCTTGCAGGGCGCAGAGTGCGGCAGAGCAGAGCAGCGCAGGGCCCGTACTATACTGAAAAGCAAAACGGCCGGGGCGCTGCTCTCTCCCTGTCGGGCTGCTGCCGCCGCGCGCAGACGGTGGCACCGGCACCGGCCGGGCCGGCATGGCGCGACCGTACCAGACCAGACGCACCCGTCTGCCGCGCTCGCGAGGCGTGGCGACTCGCGAGCCGGCCTACAGTGTGCTGAGCCGGAAGCAAGTAACAGTGTGCTGCACGGTTGGAGGCGCTGCCGAGCAGGCTCTCTCGCTTTTCGCCACCTCTCCTGCGGAATGCCGATGCGCACGTAAGAAGTACTCCCTGGCCCGGCAAAAGTTCGCAGCAGCAGCAGTCCATCTCTTTCTTCCCCCGTCGCTTCTTCATAGCTGTTCTTCTTGCAACCCACGCCCAAAAACCCCACTGCTATCCCTCTCTCCTCTCCCCAATATGCGCTGCGTGAACGGAGTGGGGAGGCAGACGGAGTGAAGCGCGGCCGCACCAACAACGGAACCACGGACGGCGGCACGGCGCGCCTCCCCACTCCGATCTCTAATACCTAAGACTTCCAAGGTTTGCTGCTGATCCTCCTCCTTTCTTCTCCTCCCTGCTACTCCATGCGCGCGGCCGCTCACCTTTTTTTCCCTGCTCTTGATCCCGTTGGTCCCGGCAGTGTAGACGTACGACGTACTGCTGCTGCACCGCCGGCGCGGCGCTGCGCCACTTCTATGCAGAGTTAAGGACGACGCGACGTCGGCGCTGGGCTGTAAGGTGCGCAGATCTGTGATCATCTGCTATCTGGTTCCGGTTTCGCTGTGCCCATCTACCTGATCGAATGCATCCGTGCGCATCATCTGATCTCTCTCTGTCTAACAATCGACCAGATCGACTGAGAATTCAAGATGGCGCCTAAGGGAATCTCACTCGCTAAGTGCATGCACATCAAGTGCGGCCCACACGCAGATGCACCGAGGCCATGAACCAACAGAGGCAGCAGAGGCGTGCCGCGCCGGCCCCCACGCCTGCAAGATTTTCATACTTTTTAGATTCGCAATTAATCATTAAAAAAATATTCTATTTCTTCTGCTGATGGGTATGAGAAGGTGCTGTACCTCTCCGTCCCGTCACACACCCCCACTCTCTTTTTTTCTCGTGTTCACCCGGTGCGGAGGAAACGTGGGAAACTTGATCAGTTGCATCCAAACATTTATAAGTTCACTAGCAAGTAGTTTGTTGATGAGATTATACTATGTTACAACACACACCGACACGCACACACTAATGATCAGGTCATAGCAAAGAGATTGGTTGTGTGCGACTGTGCGTGCTGTCTGGCCTTGTGGTAATGCGGTGTGTCTTCTTTGATTGAAGTGCGCATTGGTGGTCGAAAGAGAATGTGAAGTGTGTTGGCCTTGTGGTGATTGTTTTTTTTTTTTCTTGTGGTCAAAGAGATTATACTATGTCTTCTTTGATTGAAGCGCGTGCTATGGACGAGAATTTTGATTGTTTACACTTCTAGGATCACCTAGGTGTAGATCTAGCAGGTACACTCTTTTCTATTCGAGATAAAATGAGCAATTCATACTAGATGAACCACAGAGAGAGGAAGAGAGAAAGGGAGAGAGAGGGATTATGGTTACCGAACATCCTGTTCATGGTAGAGGTTGTCAGCGAATCTCGTAAATCAAATTGGGACTCTAAGGTTTGTTCATGGTGGCAGTGAACTTTATTACTCACACCCCCTAGCCTCTCACTTTCTCTTTTTATAGCGCTACGTGACAGGGGCCCATTGACTAGGAGTCTATTGAGCGTCCTCAATCAAGACGTGGCCAAGGGGTCTAACTTGATTGTTGGATCGAGTCGAATGACATCAATGTACAATCCTAGGAACGATCGAACTAATGTCAAATTTTGAATATATGTGTGCACCATTTTAAGGTCTATGCATCTAGAAAAAGATATGCAAATACAAAATTTTTGACTATATGTCTGCACCATTTAGGGTCTATGTATCTGGGAAAAGATATGCAAATACATGTTTTTTGGGTAAATTGTGTAATGTAAGATACACAAATTTATTTGCACATAAGACATAGCCTACTCCATGACATATCTAGATTTACATGTTGTGCACAAGATTTTTTTCAGATTTAATGTACCTGTTTTAATTTTATTAGTAATATATGCATGGTGACTGATCTTTTGAATTTTTTTTCTTTTATCTATATAAATGTGCAAGTTTGTGATTTGGGTGGTATTCTAACTTGTGGCTTCTTTGTGCAGAAGGCTGAGTTTACTTTTCAGGAATTAACCCAGCAGACGCTTGTGCCCGTAATAACAATCGACACCACCGAACCAGTCTCTCCGTTCAAACTAAAACGGCTGCACAAGAAAATAGTGCAGAAGGTCAAGAGTCTGGCAGAAGAATTTGTTCAAGGAAATACACCTATCCTCCCGCAGAAGAATTCGTTGTTGTGCATAGACCTACGTGGCATCGTCAAACCAGAGACCATCCAACAAACGGTCAAGGTTTGCTTTGAAACTAAGTCTATGTACATTAAGGGTGTGCTAGTAGGTGGTAATTTCTTTGAGCTCAGGAAAGAAACATCTGATGTTGCACGCTTGGTTTATGGAAGTATAGATCTACAGTGTGGAGAAACTTATTTTGAAATGTTTGGACGACGACATAACCCTATGATTAACCTATCTGATGCGGACTTTCTTGGTGCATTCAATGCTTTCACAAGACTAGTTCCTGAAATTGGAAAGGCCATGCGACTAGAAGCAGCAAGATGCCTTGGTATGCTCAGCTTGTTACTTATAGAGCCTAGCCGACAGTGGGAGTTTATGAAGAAGGTATGCAATACTGGTGCTAAACCCACTGGAACTAGAACATCATACTGCACTATGGATAGCGAGTGCTGGAGAATTGTCCATTGCTGGGACAGTAGGTCCAAGGTAGCAAAAGGAATTGACTACAGTGATGGACAAGAGATCGAGGAGGTTTGCTATCCAACAAAAAGACGGTTTAACGCAATTAAACAGCTGGCCATTGTCAACAGTACCAAGAAGCTCCCAGTGAAGAAGGCTGAACATGCGCGTGTGTTGTATGAGGAACCTGGTGACGACGACCAGTGAGCTTGATATATCCATTGTTTCGTCACTTGTACTATAACATACTATAAGTTAATCTGTCTTCTTGTTTGATTAGACCTTTGGATGGATGACACTGAAGAAAACGCACTTCGATGCTTTTCGTTTGATTTATTCTCTCTTTGGGCATTTCAATTTACAGTTTTGGAATGCAGTGAGGAGTTGCTAGTAATATATGCATATATGTATCAATGCCAGAGTGACGCTGTAGGATGTTATTTGTCCTTTTCTGCCGTTACTAAGAAGGGAAAATTTGTTACATGACGCCAAAATTATCCTCTCTTTGTTAGCGGACATGTAAATAGAGTAGATTGTTGGTGGACACTCTAGTTCTTATCAACTTATTGGTGGACATCATACCTAATGAAATAATTTTATAAAATAGATATAAAATCATGTAAGTGTCCAAAAATCATACATAAAAACTTCTGCACTCTAACATGATGAGAACTACATAGGAGAAATATTGATTTGCGCTAAAATAACCATTTTGCCTCTCTTTATAAATATACAAAATTAACCATGGTTAATTTGTTCATATATTTATAGGATACTAAAAAAATGTTGGAAAACAAATCACAAAATGTGTACATCATCAAATCGTGACTATGCTAAAAAATGTCAGCTAGAAAAACAAAGTTTAAGATATCAATTAAGCTTGACGGGAGATAAATCTATAACTTAGTCGTGCTAATTATAAAATTTATTATTTTGAGCTAATATTTTTAGCATAGTCAATAATTTGTGACATACACATTATATGATTTTTCAGGATTTTTAGTGTCCTACAAATATATGAACAAATTAACAATGGTTAACTTTGTCTATTTATGAAAAAGGGGCAAAATAGTCATAGTGTAAACCAATACTTCTACTATATAGTTCTTATTATGTTGGAGTAAAAATAATTTGTTCCCTCTGTACTGGTTAGCAGATTTCCTCAGATTTCTAGAGGAAATCGGAGTTTTTGAAGAAACTGAGGAAATCGGAGTTGATGGAAGTTGAAGGAGTTATGTAGTTTTCTTCTTGTTAGTTGGGAGTCGGTCATCGAGCTAGCTGTGTGTAGTGTGTTTGTGACTTGTTTCAGCAGGAGCTGAGTTCTTTTGTGGTTGATGTTTCTCTTTTTGTACTCTCTTGTTCCAGTTGGTGTTCACAACTGTGGTGTATGTGGTGTCAATTGTATCAAACACTAGCTTTTAAATATAATGGATCTTAACATTCAAAATTTATGCAGATATATAACAGGTCCTTAGTCTTTTAGGGCATTCCCAATCGCCACACTATTTGGTAATGTCCATGCCATGCTGTGTCATATACTCCCTCTGTCCTATAAAAAAATCGTTACAGAAATTGTACTGGTCAATCTTTTCTAAATTTGACTAGACTATAGAAAATATAAATAATATTTTTTTATCTCTAAATAAGTTTATTATGAAAATCTAATTATGTACTATAGATATTAATATTTTTGGGTGCATTTTCTATACTCCTAGGAATAATTACTCCCAGCTTCCATATATATGGATCTTATGATGCCAATTTTCAAAGAACATTTCAATACAATTACACAGTGATGCTGCAATCTTAGGGACTTTCGGATGCTGCAATTGTTCAAAAACTAATGCTTGGTCTTTTCTTGTATAAAGGTCAATTAACATGGACACATTTATGCTTCAAATCAAAGAAGTAGCACGACCAATTCAACAAAATAAAAGCAGGCACAACTATCTGCACAAAGGAATGAGCATGGGAAAAGAAGAAAGATGTGGAACAAAACTCTGTTTGACCATCAAAATAAGGTTAAAAAATTTACCATGCAGCAATCTTCAAGACGATATGCTACAGAAGATCCAATGAACTGTTCTATGATAAATCTGCGGATGCATGGACACACACCAGCCAAAGCAAAGCATCTAATTAAAAGAACCATTGCAGAATTGCATGAATCGAATCGTGGATATAACTTGAAGTATTCACCAAACATTGTTTCGGTCACCCAAAACAAAAGAAAATTATATTAGCCATAACTTTTGAGCTAGGCAAAAAAAAAAAAAAAAGATTAGCAATAGTAATAGAACAACGTGGTCCGATAAGTTTAGGATGTAACGCAAACAGGAAAGGTGAAAAAAAAACAGTTATTTCTATCTGACGTAAAAAAGCATAGAACTCCCCTAGCTCTTTTTATCAAAGGAAAGATATTTTTGTGCCACATATAATGAAAATCAAATAATGGACTTTTTGTGGTTTACTCCCCAAAACCAGAAGATTCCCCTACGCTAAATCAAAATCGAAGTGCCATAAACTTGCAAATTAACAATTTTAACCTACAATAAGTTAACTAGCGATAAGGACACCACGTGATAGGCTAGCTGGTGTCACGATTGCCAGGAAGAGCAAATGTGCTAGGAAAGAAGTTACTTTCTCAATTCCAAATTATAAGATATTTGACTTTTTATCATTAAGTTTGACCATTCATTTTATTTAAAAAAATTAAACAAAACATTATTTTTTTATCGTGTCTTGCTTTATTAATAGAAGATCTTTAAGAATAACTTAAATTTAACTATATTTGTGTAAATTTTTTTAAATAAGATGAATGGTTAAAGTTAGAGTAAAAAAAGTCAAACATCCTATAATTTTAATTTAGGATGAAGGATTATACAAGTTGAAAGGTTCATCAATTAAATGACCCTCCACCACTGGCATGTGACGGGGCTGCAGCTGTAAATTGTCTATTCAGATACTACACTTTACCAATCTATAGTTACCAAATGAAAACCTTCTTCTTCAAAATTCATGATGCCCAGAAGAGGGCCAGGTGAATTCTCTTCATGTTCATTCATCAAGTTGAAGATTCCCCTTTTTTCAACTTATTTTTTTAATTCTTCTTATTTTGAGAGAAGAAAAAGCTCCCATCTTGGAGCGGAGTAAAATTGCCCAAACTTTGGGTGGCAGCATCTTTTATTGTCGTTTTAGAACGGCACCCTTTCTTGTCACTAGTCACCAAGTTATTTGTGAGAAAATAAATTTTGTAATTATATAATATTATCCTACCTACGTTTTTCTGTATTTTTCTTATTGTTATGAATTATGATTACTCATTTCAAATATGTATTTTTATCTATGCTTATTTTTCATTCTCCTTTGATGAAAATATATTATTCTTATTTTTTATAGTTTTTGATAATTTGATGGTATGGTTTTTTATGTAATTTCCAATTAAACTGCACTATTACTTTAGTGAATTGTTTTAACATCCCAATGGCATGTTATTAAATTGTTTTGATGCTCTACCTATACTGCATAACAAATGATTTCTAATGCTACTATTGTATTATATTCCCTTAAAACAACAACTTGTTTCATTTTAGTAAAAACTTGTTCCCATGCCTTCAATTATTCCCACCCTAATATTAGATTGCTCCATAAATATTGTTCGCTCACATTTATGATTTTTTCATGATATATTTTGAATGGGTATCTTTTACCTATCACCATGGGCCTGTTTGGTTGCCCGGCTCCGGCTTGGCCTGGCCCATGGGATACAAGAAATCTGTGTTTGGTTGCCTGTGCTTGCCCTGGAGCCTGGCCCAATAGATGCAGGCACCCTTCCGCAGCCTGGCTCGTGGGAAACGGATTTGGAGTTCGTTTCCTCGCGGCCTGGCTCGCGCGGGCTCCTCTCGTGCACGCGGGGGCCAGGAAAGGGAGCGCACGTGATGCAGGCCACAGGCTTAGGAAGGGTTAGGGTCACCTCCCGACGCCGCCGTCATTCGCTCTCCTCCGGTCCACGCTCTCTTCTGCTCCTCGCTCATCCGAGTCCTGCTGTGCAGGTGTGCCGCCGCCCCTTCAGTGCCCATCGTTACTCTCCTTCCCTTGCATCCTTTGCTTACACGGTGAGGATTGGGGCTTGCTGTGACACGGTTTTTCTCTTGTTTCTTCACTGGATGTAGGATTCGGAGGGGTGATTCATTGTGAATGGAGGCAGGGATGCAAGGCAAGGTCGATTGGACCCTGGATCTATTGTTCTCCCCACTTTTTGCTCTGATCTACATTTTTGTCGATTTTTTGTGCTCCGTAGGTTCAGTCCTGCATTTGGTTGGCTTGGATCTTGAGAGCAGGCAAGTATTTTCTAGTTCTTTGATTTCGTTTGATGTGTACCATGGTGACCACTTGAATTAATTGAATGTTCTTTGTTTCGTAGAGCTTGAGCTGCACAAAGTTTCATTTTTTTCTCCCTGGTTCATCAGTCGTGGTAATCAATTAGACAGGAAGTTGTTCAGAAGCCTGCTACTGTTTGCAAGACGGACAAGATAACTTGGTCGGGCATGATATAGTAATTTTTTTGAGACTTGTTATTGTCTATTTAATTTGGAAGTTGATGTAAGCTTCTCTGCCATGTGTTGTAATAGAGACTAAATTCAGTAAGAAATGTTGGAGGTAACCTGACCACTGCATGCAAGTGGTAACTGCACTCTATTGTATGCAATGAACCAAACAAGTGTGCTTGCATTTGCTTTCTGTGCGCGGCATGTGTTCTTTGCAACCAAACAGCTTCTCCCTGGATCCTGGCCATACTGAGCAGGGCAACCAAACAGCAAGATGTTGCATGTCTAGAGCCTGGCTGATGGCAGCCTGGATCCCGGATGCAATACAGGCTAGTTAGAGAAGACAACCAAACAGGCCCCATATTTTCTGATGACGTATCTCATGAGATTATATATCATCAATAGCATAATCAATTTTTATTGTAGACAAAATAGAAAATCTAGTGTTGAAAATTTGTTCTTCAATAGTCTAGTTTAATTGTTCCAATGGTACATTTGGAGGGTTTTGGTAGTACAGAATTTATTGTCCCATTTATAAAATTTAGTTGTTCTTGTTTTTTAAATATTCCAGGATTCATTTTAATTTGTCTCTTTATATGTTTTTCTATAAAATTTAGCTTATTTCTAGGTACAAATTTATTACTCCCTTTGTCTAGAAAAACAGACAACTATGGGGCTCTAGATAAAGTTGTTTATATTTGACTAAGTTTTTAATAAATAATAATCATATCTATAACTCCAAATTAATTTATTTTGAAAATATATTTTATAATTAATCCAATGTTTTAAATGGCGGGCTATACAAAATAGCGGCATCATGTCCTAGCCGCTATAGCGCCACTATTCCCACGCTATAGCGGCAGCTATATGGCATAGCTCAGCCCAGCTTAGCACGCTATAGCGGCGCTTATTATTGCGGCGCTTATAGCGCTATTTTAATACAATCAGGCAAAAATAGAAAAAACAGTCAATCAACTAGATACTAAACATATTTCCATGATAATCATCATAATATGATAATAATAATAAGTTCATAAGTCATAATTTATCTAAAAAATAGTGGGACGGTGCAAGTTTGGGCTCAATTCGAGCGGGCCGAGCGAATCACAGTTAGCGATGAAATAGCGGGCTACAGCGCTATAGCGGCAATAGCGGCGCTATAGCGACAATAGCGGCAATAGCGCAAAAAAAAAAGATAATATCGTCGCGGCGAAGCTATCTGGGCGCTATATAGCGCCGCTATAGCAGCAAAATAGCACGCTATTTTTTTCGTTGAATTAATCTAATGATATTAATTAGATGTTATAAGTATTTATATTTTTTATATTTAATTGGTCAAATATGATATAATGAAATATGTTATTGTGCTAGAATTGTATGTTTTTTCTAGAAGGAGGGAATAGGATCCAACATGTGCACATGGTTTTGAGAACTTGATACATCATCAATATCAAAATATTTGTCTCTCTTGACCTTTTCTTATGAATTTGACCACTTATCTTATTCAAAAATTTCATACAAGCATACAAAATAGATAAGTCATACTTAAAATACCTTAGATCATGAAGTGATCCATACATAAGATGCACAAAATTTGCAAATTTTTAAATAATACAAACAGTCGAACTCGTGACCAAAAGTCAATGCCAACAAATAATCAGACACGGATGGAGTATTATGATTAAATCACAAGGTGACCGTCTAAGATTTATATAATGAAAGTCGCCACGGGTTTTATGCATATTTAATAGTGTCATGTTATCAGGGAAGAGAGAGAGAGAATTTGCTTCGTGTCCACAAAACAAGTCGGCGATATTTTCAACGGATTGGAAACCGCATGAAACTCGCTTTGAGGCTGTTCAATCGTTTCATCCGGGTAAGCGTGGTAGCCCCGGACGTGGGTGGGGGAGCCTCCGTCGCTGACTGAGGCTGTTGGGCGCGCGAGTGGGGCGCCTCCGCTGCGGCCTGCGGGCCTCCGCCGCCTTTGCCACGCCAGGGTTGCGAGTAGGCACAAGTTTTGCTGCATTAGGCTTGCCGGCAGGGAGCGCACAAACGGTGAAGAAAGGGAAGGGAGATATTGGTGGAACAAAAAAAAGATAAATAATCTATAAAATTGTATATTATAATTATATATTGAGAGAGACCTATTCTATTTTATGCTAAAGTTTCAAGTTATAGAAACCGAAACGTGAAATCTTGCATTTAGATTGAACTAACTTTTCTTTTGACAAGCCTAAAATTTATATATAATATATAAGTTATTAAATTAAAGGAAGAAGAAAATAACAGGAGACTACCTTCGTTCCGGCACAGGCGCACAGACGGCGTGTAATGACCCCTCCTCTTGAGCTTTTCCTCCCCTTTCAAGTCGATTTCTTTTATTTGTGTCAAAAAAGTCGATTTCTTTTATTTATTTATTTATTTATAAAAAGGGTCGATTTCAACATCCCGTTCGCCCGTGACTTTTTGCCCTAACCTTTGGTGGGACTTTCCTCAATCCACCGCCCCTTCCCCACCTTTGGTGACTTTCCCCAATCCACCGCCCCTTCCCATCCTGATGGCGGCAGCGGCGGCTGCGGCGGCGGTGATGCTCCTATCAGCCAACGGGAAGGAGAGGAAGCCTGCGTCGCAACCACTGCTGGAACGGAAGGTGTCCAGCGGGGCGGAAGAGGACGGCGAGGAGCAGCATATGCGCCGCCGCCGCCTCTTCGAGCGATTCATGGCGTCCTACGGCCCGGGGAGCCTGTACCTCTACGAGGCTCTGAAGGTACACAATCATCCCTGCATACGCTACACCATGAGAGTGTCCGTAAAAAAAGTGCGGGTCTCGTGGTCTCACCGGAGCAACCACCGCTTCTTCCCGGAGCGGCGAGGGTCCACCTTCCCCATCCCCGTCTGCCGAGTGGTGGGGCCCGACGAACAGGTGGAGCAGGTTGTGGAGCGGTCGGGCGCCCCCGGCGAGCCCAACCGGCCGGGGATTGTTTCTGGCATCTTCGAACAGAGTTATTACCACCTCGAGCTCTTCCGTGAGAAGGGCGTGATTGAGATGGAGGGGTCGCCGCTGCCATGGAGGGAGGTGGCCGTGATCCGGGGAATGCCCGATGGACGCGGTCTCTGTGTGACATCCCATGTCAAGCTCCTCGTTGTGCGGGTTCATGACATCATTTTCCTCCTGCCTGGGCCCTCTGCATCCGTAGACATCTGTTTCACTGAGCAGTGGTTCCGCCTTCCCGCTAGGTGGAAGGAGGAGAGGCTGTACACTGAGGATGGTATCCACTTCATCGACATTGGCAGCCCTGTGGAGAATCTGGTGAAGAAATTGACTGAGATGCTGAAAGATGAGGTGCAAGAGATGGAGAGGCAGAGATTAGAGACAGTGGAAGAGAAGGAGAAGCGTCTGCTGAAGGAAGAGGAGATGCGCAAGCGAGAGGAGGAAGAGATGAGGAAGATATGTGTGCGAAAGGAGGAGGAAAGGATGAAAATGCTGGAGGAGGCAGCCACAAAGCCACCTGTGAGTCTGGTATGGGATGCTGCCTTGTGGGATATCAAGGTGCCACCTGCCACATCACATTGTTACTCCAAGTTCAGGCTGATAATGGACAGCAACAAGCATGTTTCTTGCAAGTGCATGGAGCAAGAAGGTCTTCGTGACATGCTGAAGAGGGTGGAGGATGGCGAGCCTCTTCTGCCGATTTCAAAGCCAGCACCGTTGTCAACATCATCAAAGGCTCTTGAAATTGTGGGGTTTGTGGAAAGTTATATCGATATGGAAACCTTTGGATTTGGATTGGAGAAAGAGAAAGGTCGCTTCATGGATCAATCAGGGCGTACGCTGAGCTCTGTGTGGATGGTTTCGCGGAGCGAGAAAAGAGTCTTGACAATTAAGGCCATTGTTCATAAGCTTGATATACTGCTGGATGATGGATTGATACTTACTATTTGCTCTGGTGACTCAGTGGACATTCATTGTGACGATATCTCCTCTTCTGAGCTTTTGACAACAAACTGGATACACCAGATCTTGTGTAAGAATACTGATTGTGAAGGCATGATCTCTTTCTCTTTGCTTCTTGTGCAACTGAAAAAGAAGCTAAATCTGAAGCTAAGAAAAGAAGAGTTGGGCCTCTACTCCATGTGTGCAATAGATTGCGAGGATGAGGAGGAGGAGCATACTAGGCAGCGGCAGCAGCAGAAAAAGTGGCAACATTTGGTTCGTGTGAAGCCGAAGAGTGAGTTAGCAGAAGTAGAATTACGTGATTACAGCCTGCTATTTCCACTTGATGCTGTGTGAAGGGTCTCTGGGGTGGATGATCAAGGAATGGCCTATCACTGCAGTTCATGTTGCCAACATAAAGGTCCTTGTAGCAGAGTTCGTTAAATGGTGTGTGCAACAGCTAGTGTATGGTGTTTCTGTGCAAATTATGTCCCCTTCCAGCTGGTGGTCTTCTATTTAAGTTGATGGGATGCCTAGTACTTACCTGGTTTCTGACTCACGTCTTGCTTAGATTTAGATTCTGTAGTTTTTTTTCTTAATGTAATGATTTTAATCTGACAATGAGTATGTGACTCACGTCTTGTTACTATGGGCTTGATATAATTAAATATTTTTGAATGGGAGCAGTGCTTGAGCTCTGTCTTCATTGATATACATAACTACCAATAATTTGATTTGTTACAATCACAAATGGTGATGGGTTCAAACATATCTCTCTCTCTTGGCATTCCATTGTTCATTTTGATTTCCCCAACACTTTCATTTCCATATAATTTTGTCAGCGCAGATGTCTTCTCTGACACTGTCAATGATCTCGAAATACCAGTTTCTTCATGTGCTAGTGCAACCAGCTTTCCGGACCCTTGGTTGTATCCATCAGTTCCTCTTCATCAGGTAGTAAGCTCTCTAAACTTAAGCTGCTGCAACTGAAACGGCACAATGCAAGTGATTAAGTGCCAGTTGAAGAAGCTTTTGCGAGGACATCGAGCTAAAGTTGTCAAGATGTGCCAGATAGTAAGCTAATCCCCAACATGTGCAAGGATGATATGATATTTTCACGCAGATTGGATGAACTTTATGCCATTGTGAAATCTAAAAAGATCTCTGTTTCTGGTAATTGCTACTGTAGTTCCACAGTAGACATCCGCCTCCCACACTCAGATGTGGCGCTGCTCGTTTTGGCGGAGCCTGCGGTGGTGGAGCTCGTGCTCTGCGCGCGACCGGTGAAGCCCGCAGCGGCGTGCGTGGCGATGCTGCTTGCTGGGCGCTCATGGCCGGCGAAGCCCCGGCGGCGGCGGAGCTCGCGCTCTGCGCCCAGCGAAGGTGCTCGCGTTGGCGGAGCCCATGGCGGCGGATCAAGCGCCAGCGTGGCCGATGCCGCCGCCGCCCGCACATGCGGCAGAGTCGGATGGGCTGAACGGTGCCCGCGTGCAGTGGAGTCGGAGGGGGCGACATTGATGTCATTGAGCTGCAGGCCTGTAGGTCGCGTCGACGCGCCATCGGAAATCCGGAGGAAGAAGAAAGTCATGGATGGAACGAAGGTACTCTCTCAATCGGGATTTCACACAGTTTCCATGTTTTTGGAAACGGTGGTCGTACGTTTCACCCAGATGAAACGTTTCCCTTCTCTTTTCTCCCAGTTTCATGCAAAAAGCACCTTCTAGCTGATGTGACATCTTATTCAATGTACATGACACTCTCCATAAAACTCCATTAAGACTGGTCCATCACAGCTGATGGTGCATGACACTACTATCTTCAAGGGCCTGGTCCAATGGTCTCTGCTTACGTTGACAGATCTACAGGATTATGGTATTATTGCCACACTGCTGCCACTTTTAGACGAGGGATTCAGGGGACAAATTGGCCATACCAGAACATCATGTGGCAGGTTTGGAGTGTACTAGGCCTTGTTTAGATCACCCTCCAAATTCTAAGTTTTTTCACTCTTTCTCCATCACATAAATGAGTAACCGCATGTTTGGAGCATTAAATATAAATAAAAATAACTAATTGCACAGTTTGGTTGTAAATCACGAGACGAATCTTTTAAGCCTAGTTGGACTATGTTTGGACAATATTTACCAAATACAAACGAAATAATACAGGACTTTTCACTCTCTCTCTATCACATCAATACGTAGCCGCATGTTTGGAGCATTAAATATAAATAAAAAAGTAACTAATTGCATAATTTGGTTGTAAATCACGAGACGAATCTTTTGAGCCTAGTTAAGTCACAATTGAATAATATTTACCAAATACAAACGAAATGCTACAGGACTTTTCACTCTCTCTCTCTATATATCCCCAATCTAAACTAAGGCCCTAATACTAATTCTCAATCTACGCTTTTGTCAAAAAAGGCACCACATTTAGAAGTAGAAGTCCACAACACAAGGTTGTTGCAAATCTTTTTCTCGCGATATTCTCCTGCATTCACATAGCAGCGTGTTTGGTGTCTCATACAGCACAGAGGCTCCATCACAGCACTCGCAAGCAAAACGTGGGCTCATAATTTTACAGCAGATAGCATTTTTTTTAACTGTCATAGTAGTCAAGAACTCAAGATCCTACCATGACAAACTTATTGACGACAGGTCATGGGCTGTGTCTGTTCAACTGCGAGCAGTAAAGTTATCCAAGAAATTAGCTGCCTTGCTTTAGAGAGCATCAGATCATGAGGTTATTCCGATTCATCCTAGGGAAGAAAATAAATGTAAAGGAGAAAATAAAGTTCATGCCATTGCTTGGCAAGCTCGGTCAAAGCTGTCTGCAGCGGAGGACATTCGCTTCACCAGCGCGTGGTCTGGATGTGCTAGCTTCAGCTGGCTGCAAAACGACCAGTTTTCCACCTTTCAGTGATTCAGTGTTACTAAGCCATTCGAAAAAAAAAAGCCATTGGAATTCAGACTTGTCAGGAAGAAACAACACAGACCGCTACCCTGCTAGCAAAAGACTTTTTGGGAAAACGTACTTGAGGTAGCGCGTGGCAGTTTTTCCCAAGTTGAGGCTGCAGACCGTGAGGTTCGCAAGAGTTTCAGCATCCTTGGCGTCCTGAACAGTTTGAGCAGTTTCGTGCAAGCACAAGCAAACTTGTCAAGGATTCTGTTTCAGAAGCAAAGTGCACAACATTGGCGTGTGCAGGTGCAGCTAATAAGCTATGCCGCTGACTGTTTGAGTTTTGCAGAGAAATGCTCGTTTGCACAAGCTGAGGTCACCAGAGACCAGACCTTGTTCAATGACTCCAGCAGCAACCCCTCCGCGTCCTCAAAGTTGCCCATGTGCATCGAACACAGGGCTTTCCCGTTAAGAATCGTGCAGGTCGCCGGGTACTTGTCGGACAAGTCCTGGAAGATGAGGTGCGCTTCTTGGATCTTGGAGCCGCCCTGAAAATATGGCAAGTAGTCATGGTGTGCAGTTCTTCAGAAAGTAAAAGAGGCTGAACTGAAACTCTGAAATGTGTGTGAGAACTGAGAATCATGCATGGGAAATGCATGTGTGTGCTGTGCCTACCATGACAAGGTCGATCCATGCATTGGAGAGCTGCGTCAGCGTGTGGTCTTCGTCCAACTGTTGCATCACCCTGAGTTGCCTCTCTGCGTGGTCCGCCCTATTCATCTGAAGGTGTATCTGAACGTTCAACGCAAGCCTGCACCATCGAATTGAAGGACTAGTCGTCAATGTTTCATGCATTTTAAAGCATCTCTGGGAAGACGATAAACCTGCTGCATCTGTACATATCCACTACTTCATATGCGGACGACAGGCAGAGAAAATCAGGCAACCAAGTCCATGTGGAACAGGACACGAATGGTTGGTATCAGTAAACAGCAATCCGATGAGGAAACAAGCTGAACGGAAGAATGTGTATGCATATATGCTTACAGTTCCATGCTGCCACCGTAATGGGTGTGCTTGAGAGCCTCGGCGTAATCGCGTTCCTGCATGAAGACGGTGCCGGCCATCAACCGGAGGATCGGATTGCTCCCGACCGCCGCGTCTGACAGGAGCTCATGGAGCCTCGAGACCACCGATTCCTTGAACCAGGATCACAGGACGCGCGTAGAAAAAGTCAGACAGGGAAATGCATTTCCCGGTACCAAATTAAAGGACGCCGAACATTCAGACAACAAGTGGGCCGTGGGGTAATTCAGACGGACAGAACACCGGAAATCACATTGGTTGCAATTGCAATTAAATGGAGTAGGGGACGGACCCTGTTCGCGGCGTCGCCGGAGAGGTACACGGCGAGCAGCTTGACGGCCTGGAGCGGCGTGGCCGCGCTGGGCCCGATCTCGGCGATCACCAGCTGCATGCAGGCACGAGGAGGCCAGGTCGTCAGGTGTGAGACGAACAATGACATGGAACGGCCGGGGCCCGGCCAGGGGACGCACGCACACGCACGCACCTGGTGGGAGCCGATGGCGATGTAGGAGCGGTGGAGGAGGGCGTCGCGCTCGACGAGGTCGTCGGGGGAGAGCGCGTGCGCGGGGAGGGACTGGCTGCTGGTGATGGCGGCGTGGTACGCGCCGATGTAGAAGCTGTTGCGCAGGCCGAAGAGGGGGTCCGGCGACGACGCTGCCATGCCTTCCCGTCCGTTCCAGGGCACGCACTGGCACTGGCAGGCAGGGATCCGAGATGACGATGGATCGAGGGGGCGGTAAGCCGGTGCCGCGCGCGCGCTAGGTGGGGAGGACGGAGGATCGGCGGAGGTCCGGATCTCGTCTCGTCAAGGCGCGGGTGTTACGTTGTTGAACGTGGAAAAAGGCTGCATACAGCTGGTGGCCGCACATACATCTGTGATGTGTCCCGGTTGACGAGTGGAGGGCGTCGACACGACGTGAGATTGTGTCGTCTCAAGTTTGGCCCTTTCGTTTACACACACACACACACACAAAAGTTTGGTCGTCTCGTCTCAAGTTTGATCCTGATAGCGAAATGAAGCAAAATCAGCAATGTGAATTTCGATCAGTGGCGGACCTGAGAATTTAGCGTAGACCAAAATGAACGTGAATAGTGATCAGTGCCTGCAAAATGAATATATCACAGTAAAACAGCAACGTGAATTGTGATCAGTGGCAGAGGACCAAACAATTATGGTGCGGCAAATTAGAGTCCACAGACGTATACACGCAAAATGCAAAATTCTGTATTAAATGGGTGATTGGCGGCGTTAAAAACCGACCAATAAAATACACGTGACAATCATAATTGTCATGGTATTATTTTTTGGTCTCCACGTAAACCAAAATTATCATTATCATGATATTAATTTTTATTCACATCGTAACAAATGAGTATAATCCTAATTATAATTAAAAGAATACCAATAAAATTCATTCTGGGACAGCCATTTTTTTTAAGATCTCCGGGACAACCAATTTTTAACAATAGAACCAAAACTTAGTAAATATGTAATTATTATTGCCCGTCACTCTTTTTATCAACATAATAATAATCACATAAGGCAGGCCATAAAAGGAAATAAGATTTAGAAAGTAATAATAATTACCATAAAAACAAAAAATAAAGCATGAGTTTACATGGCACATTTTTCCATAAAAATAACATTTTTTGGCATAAAATCAAATAATAATTACCATAAAAACAAAATAAAGGAAATAAGCCATAATAATCACATTTTTGCATTATTTAAGCATTATAATATGCATATTAGCATAATAAAATTATTTGCAAATTTTAAACATTAATATAATGTGGACGAATTTTAATGTCAAAATAAAGCATATAAATAGGCAGTGTCTTTTTTTTTTGAGAAATAGGCAGTGTCATAGAGGTTACCGGTATATTTTCACATGAAGAAGTGTTGTATAAGGAATCAATCCATTTTTTTTATTAATAGGTGTATTTTGATCATTTCACATGGCACTTAACGGTGGTAGGGTCCAAAACCAATGGAGTGTTGTGTAAAGCACTAAAATTCAAACACAGGGCCATACAAGAAATTTAGAAGTTTACAGGACCATGGAAAAATTAATCGAGGTCACAGGGCGTACAAATAATACTCTCTTTGTGAAGAGTGGATTTTGGAAACGAGTCAGAGAATATGGCCATATGGGATCCATCCTTCAATGTATTCTAAGCAGTTCATTCATGTCACACTATAAATAGGCATAAGCTAATAATCAAATAATGTCACAATTTGACATAAAATTTTAGGTATATTTTCAGGTGGTTTAAATAGAGACTAAAATGCAGGTCACTTATAAATGCAGGATATACATATGCTCCTATATTGGTACTTAGAACACTAGATAGAATTATTTGCACTAACAGTAGATATGCATATTCATGCATGCTATACTTCAGTAGACCTATATATGCATCTAATATATATGTACTAACTTCGGATGCACATATGCATCCTAATTATTTCATATGCTATTCATATGTTAGTGTAATTAATTACTTCCTAACTTCATTATTTGTCATCCAAAAGATGGGACACTGATAGATCTATATAAACCACAGGACCGTTGCTGAGTACACCCCTTGTGTTTCTCCTTGGGCCTATTTGAAACACAGGAATTTTTTACATGAATAGTACATGTGCAATATTTTTTTTGAAAAAAAAAGTAGGAACAAAAAATTTTGTCTGCGTTCCAAACAGGCCTAGATGGGGAGTAGCACTAGCGTGACGATTGTGATGGTGATCCTGTTTGCTGTGCTCTTCCAGTGCCTCCTAACCTCAGCAAACTCCATGAGTAGTTGAGTACCGCTGGTTATTATTATATACTACTTTTCAAATTTTCATGAAGAACATGTTTATACTTCTTCTCATTCATTCATTCATTCATTCATTCATGCATTTGTATATTAATTGCTATATTTTTGTTGTGTGGTGTTACTGAATTTTGTGTAAAAAAACCTTGCAGGTGATCATCATCAGCTTCTCGAGGAGAAAGAATTAAACAGTGGTATTATTCCGATCAATTATGGTTTGCCGGACAAGCAGGATGATAGTCGGGATACTAGCGGGAGCAAGCTGGTATTTTGCTCGGCGCATGAGATATGCTACCCGGGGTATGAACCGTGCTACTGCTGTGCACTCTTGCCCCCACATCGGTGCTACAGCACTTATGCATTGTGCGCTAAAAACTGCTGCAACCCGGTGTGCCCACCGGCACCACCACCGGCACTAGCACCAGCATCAGATCGAGGTTAGGCTAAAAATTTGGTTGGCGAAGATTTCGCATGATTTTTGTAACTAAACTGAATTAATATATATAAAATAAAATATGTTGCTATACTTGAATGGATGGAACAAATTTGACGCGCAATCGGTGAGTCCATGCATGATCCGATCCCCGTCGCGTGAGCTGGAGTGTGTGGCACCGGTGGCAGCCCTTAGTTGGTAGTTCCTTAATTTCTGCGAGTGAGAGCATGCGTTTTGAATTAAATAGCCCCAATTGATTGAATACTTGTTTAAGAAAATTGATTGCATACTTGTACATGCATGTCATGCGAAAAATCAATGTTGAATCTTTCGACGACTACTACTGCTAGTTATACACAGCACGACAAATTCATTAAGGAAGCATGCATACATGAGCTGTATATATGTGTATGGTATATTTGCAACCTGAAATTAAGACGTACGGCATGCGTCAGATATATATTTCCTTGTACTGCATTGTCTTTTTTTTTTTTTTGTGTAATTCTTGTACTGCATTGTCAAGCTAGCTATATATACCTGGCATATATCTACCGTAACAGGAGCACCCACCCGCCCATCGATCATCAACTCCGGCCTCGTCTCCCTCCCGATCGTCAGCCCATCTCGAGCATCGGTCGTCAGACGATGGGGAGCGCAAGCCAGATGAACCTGGCGTCGTTATTCTTCGTGGTGCTCTTGGGATGCTTCTTGGCATCATCAGCCCATGGTACGTATTACGCATAGTAATTCTTCCTTCTCTTTTTCACTTAGCGTGCGCGCACACACACACTAAACTTCAAGATTCATGGTTAACCGATTCATTGTGATCACAAATTATTAGTTTTTTTATGTTTTAAGAGAAACTTTAGGCCACAATTTAGAAGCTGAGTCTGGCCAAAGAACACTTGATTGATTATAAAAACGAGCGGTTTACGAATATGTTTGATTCCCTACTTGGATGTGTTTTTAGGTAAATATTTTACCTTAAACTTGTGCAGTAGTTTGATTTCAACCTTAAACTACAAAGATCCTTAATAAACAATTGAAATATGAAACTAGATAACAAAACCGACCTATTATAAAAACCAGACTAACTTGGTCCTTGTGCGCGCTAGTTTTAGAGATGGCTTTCTATTTTGCAAAAAAAAAAAATAGAAATCTGACTTACTACCTAAAAGTTTTAAATAATTTATTTTAAATCAGAAAAATATGAAACTAGTATTAGTTTTTTTTTCTATAAAAATGTTCTCTACTTGTTTATGATATATGTGTATTACATAAATGGGTATTTAGAATTGGTTTATTTCTATTTTTATTGCTTTATTGCTTATAGCACGTAAGATATGAATAAATCTAGTTTCATTTATTTGTGATTTATAAAATGGATTAGTTATGAATTTCTACAGACCAAACATATTATTATTATTATTAGAAAAATAAAGCCACCTGGCTAGGATCGAATTTGTTCAGATCCAATGGTGAGGGTTTGTTTCACCCGGTTTTAATAGTTCAAGATTGAAAATCAAATACTGCATAAGTTTGAAACTGAAATTTGAGTTCATCTTTTTTTTTTTTTGTTCCACATATACATATACTCAGCACAAACATGGTATAGGCATTCCCCCCTGCATGCATGTAGTAGGCCTAGATCCGGCCGGCCGGCCGGCGGTACATAATTTTCCTGCCGGTTTCGAGGAAATATGCTCTCTCTGTTATAACAAAAAAATAAATAAAATTTATACCTGCAGGTGAGAGAGGTCGCCGGTTTCTTGGGTGGGACGAGGGTTCAAGAAACTACACTGGTGCAGGAAACTATGCTCACAGTAACAGCAGCAAGGTTACTACGGTATTTTGTTATGAGGGTGATTGCGTACATGGCAAGTGCTACTGTTGTGACACAGACCCCGAAGGTTCATGGTTTGTGCTATGTAACTCGGGAACTGTGCAGGCAAAATTGCCAGGCATGCAGCCCCAGATGCCCGCAGCCGCCGCCAGCAGCGGTTCGGGCTCTACGCCGCTCGCCGGCGTCGTCCATCACCAGCGGCAGCCATCGCCAGCTGCAACCTGCCAACATCACAGACTCGGACTAGCAAGCTAACCGCAATTATATTTTGCTAGGTAATATTAGTAATAATAATATGCTTTGCGGGATCACTTTGAAACAAAGTTAATTTGCCATGGTTTTGTTTATATATCTCCTTCTCGCTTTATATAATCAAAAAAGTAGTAGTACAATTTACAAGACCTTCCTCCGAAGGGAATGCGATTAATTGCGGGCTTCACCGTTGGTGTAACTTTTGGGGCGGAACAAATTTTCGAGGGAGAGTTTTTTACTCTTATCACATCAGCCTCACAGGCCACAAATTTGTGTTTCGAACTTTCGGCTTGCCACGTACTACTCACATCTTGAAGTTCCTCTAGTAGCGAAATCACTGCCAAATCAATGTTCAAGGTTCACAAAGAAAGAAAGCTAATGATTTAGTGCCGCAGCACATTACGGGGCCCATATGTAAGTTTTATTTATTTTATTATACATTCTCTTCTCCGGAGCAGTATGAGCTACAGAGGTGATTAGCGTATAACGGTTAGCATCATGGACTCCTGTACATTTACCTCAAGAAAAAGCTACGTTTGTAACTCTTATAATTTGGAACACAGAGAATAGTATTTAGAGAGTAGTAAGGAGTTGTTTTTCTTTCTTTTTTCAAAATATCTTGGAGCTCATAAAGACATTATTTTTAGCTTCACCGACTTCGGCTCCTCGTGCACTGTAGTAAGAGCCATGCCGAATAGAGTTTAATTAAGTAGTATGGAAGTGTTGCACCCCCTCGTTTTAGCTCTAACTTCACCATTGGTAATGGGAGAAAGCATATTGTCTGTGTGAAATTACCACAAAAAAAAAGTCACTAGTGTGAAACTCCCACTGGTAATGGGACAAAGCAAGTCCAGCTCCTAGTTGTATTTGAGTTTAGAGTAGCATGTCAGACTACGTACATAGAGGCCTCTGCACTATCTAGTTCATACTAATTGACCAATAACTACATACTGATTTCACCAAAGATACTAAAGCTTAATTACTAAATGAGAACCTTCCAAGTTGCCACAAGAGGTTTGCTGTATCTAAGCTACCCTTGACCGCTACATTTGAAATTAGCGTTGTCTTCACAACAGTTTCTGTTGTGAGTCTAAGCAACCCTTGACCGCTACATTTGAAATTAGCGTTGTCTTCACAACAGTTTCTGTTGTGAGAACTAGAGACACCATTTTTCTAGCATGCATTTGATGACTCTGTACCGTACAAGGATACATAACACAAAAGGGTCAATTGTTGAAAAGTGCATTCTCAATTATTGTTAAAATCATTCAGATGTTCATTTTTCATGAGGGTTACAAGCTCACAGTCATTCATTTGCAGAAAAATGTCATGGAACATTAAAATTCAGGAAACTAACTTCGTTGCATTATGACTATATATATATGAGAGCTATGCTTCCATTCCTTAACTAAATTCTAATACATAATGTAATATGCCTCATCGGCTCATCACAACACTGTTTCATTGCATAAATGATATGGCTGCGGCAAAAACTGCTGCAACCCGGTGTGCCCACCAGCACCACCACCGGCACTAGCACCAGCACCAGCACAAGCACCAGATCGAGCAGGTTAGGCTAAAAATTTGGTTAGCGAAGGTTTTGCATGATTTTTGTAACCATACTGAATTAATATCTATAAAATAAAATATGTTGCTATACTTCAATAATGGATGGAACAAATTTGACGCGCAATCGGTGAGTCCATGCATATATGGTCCGATCCCCGTCGCGTGAGTGGAGTATGTGGCATCGCGTGAGTGGAGTATGTGGCACCGATGGCAGCCCTTAGACTAGTTGGTAGCTTTCCTTAATTTCTGCTAGTGAGATAGAACATGCGTTGAATTAAATAGCCCCAATTGATTGCATACTTGTACATGCATGTTATGCGAAAGCTATGTTGATATCTTTCGACGACTACTCCTCTTAGTTCTACACAGCACGACAAATTCATTATGGAAGCATATGCATACATGAGCTGTATATGTATGGTATTTGCAACCTGAAACTAAGACGTACCCCGGCCGCCGTGTCAATTGTGATCACGTACGTACGGCATGCGTCAGATATTTCCATGTAAGACGGCTATATGCAAGCATTGTCAAGTTATATATACCTGGCATATATCTACCGTAACAGGAGCACCCGCCCATCGATCATCAACTCCGGCCTCGCTCGTCTCCCTCCCGATCGTCAGCCCATCTCGAGCATATCGGTCGTCAGACGATGGGGAGCGCAAGCCAGATGAACCTGGCGTCGTTGTTCTTCGTGGTGCTCTTGGGATGCTTCTTGGCATCATCAGCCCATGGTATGTATTACGCATAGTAATTCTTCCTTCTCTTTTCACTTAGGTTGCACGCGCACACACACTAAACTTTAGGATTCATGGTTAACCGATTCATTGTGATAACAAATTATGAGTTTTTTATGCATTAAGAGAAACTTTAGGCCACAATTTTAGAAGCTGAGTCTGGCCAAAGAACACTTGATTGATTATAAAAATGAGCGGTTTTACATACATACGAGTACGTTTGGTTCCCTACTGTTATGCTTTCAATCATTGGATGTGTTTTTTAGGTAAATATTTTACCCTAAACTTGTGCAGTAGTCTGTTTTTCAACCTTAAACTATAAAGATCCTTAAAAAAAATTAAACTATGAAACTAGGTAACAAAACCGAGCAATTATCAAAACCAGACTAACTTGGTCCTTGTGCTAGTTTTAGAGATGGCTTTCTATTTTGCAAAAAAAAAAAATAGAAATCTGATTTACTACCTAAAAACTATAAATATTTTATTTTAAATCATAAAAATATGAATCTAGTACTAGTTTTTTCTATAAAAATGTTCTCTACTTGTTTATAGGTATTTAGAATTGTTTTATTTCTGTTTCTATTGCTTTATTGCTCGCAGCGGTATTGTTTAAAACATGTAAGATATGAATAAGTCTGGTTTCATATAAAACCACCTAGCTAGGATCGAATTTGTTCAGTTCCAATGGTTAGAGAGTTCCAATGGTTAGAGAGTTCCAATGGTTAGAGAGGGTTTGTTTCACCCGTTTTTATAGTTCAAGGTTGAAAATCAAACTACTGCACAAGTTTGAGATTGAAACTTAAGTTCATCTTTTTTTTTTTTTTTTGGTTCCACATATACATACATATACCCACACAATCATGGTATATAGGCATTCTCCCTGCATGTAGTAGTGACAGATCCGTCCGGCCGTCCTGTGGTACACAATAACTCCCGGCCGGTTTCGAGGAATATGCTCTCTGTTATAACAAAAAATTTATACCTGCAGGTGAGAGAGGTCGCCGGCTACTTGGGTGGGACGAGGGTTCCAGAAACAACACTGCTGCAGCTGGAAACTATGCTCACAGTAACAGCAGCAAGGTTACTACGGTGTTTTGTTATGAGAATGATTGCGTACATGGCAAGTGCTACTGTTGTGACACAGACCCGAAGAATTATGGTTGGTGCTTTGCAACTCGGGAACTGTGCAGGCAAAATTGCCAGGCATGCAACCCCAAATGCCCGCAGCCGCCGCCAGCAGAGGTTCGGGCTCTACGCCGCTCGCCGTCGTCGTCCATCACCAGCGGCAGCCATCGTCAGCTGCAACATGCCAACATCACAGACTCGGACTAGCTATAGCTAATCGCAATTCTGCTAGCTAATATAATAATAATAATATGCTCTGCGGGATCACTTTGATAATTTGCCATGGTTTTGTTTTATATATATATATATATATATATATATATATATATATATATATATATATATATATATATGTCTCCTTCGCTTTATATAATCAGTAGTAGTATAATTTACAAGACCTTCCTCCGAAGGGGATGCGATTAATTGCGGGCTTCACCGTTAGGTTTGAAGGGCTCTGGCGTAACTTTTGGGGCGGAACAAAGGAAGAGTTTTCTTTACTCTTCTCAGGTCACAAATTTGCGTTCGTACTTCCCCCATTTTCGCTTTGACTTTTTAGATTTATTCCTATACATAGAAAAATAAATATATCAAAAAAGTCAAAGCGACTGTAATTTAAAACGGAGGGAGTTCTACTCACGTCTTGAAGTTCCTTTAGTAGCGAAATCACTGCCACATCAACGTTCAAGGTTCACAAAGAAAGAAAGCTACTTCCTCTGTTCTAAATTATAAGTCATTTTGACTTTTTTGGTACATCCATTTTGCTATGTATCTAGATATAATAATAATATTTCTAGATACATTGCAAAGTAGATGAACCAAAAAAGTCAAAACGACTTATAATTTAAAATGGAGGGAGTAATGATTTAGTGACAGCACATTATGGTTAGCATCATGGACTCCTGTACATTTACCTCCTCAAGAAAAAGCTACGTATCTAGAAAAATTTTAACTCATAATTTGGAACAAAGAAAGAATAGTATTTAGAGAGTGGTAAGGAGTTTTTCTCTCTTTTCTCAAAATACTTTGGAGCTCATAAAGACATTATTCTTAGCTTCACCAACTTCGGCTCCTTGTGCACTGTAGTAAGAGCCATGCCGAATAGAGTTAGTATAGAAGTGTTGCACCCCTTTCATTTTAGCTCTAACTTCACCACTGGTAATGGCAGAAAGCATATTGTCTGTGCGAAACTACCAACAAAAAAAAGGAGTCACAGTGTGAGACTACCACTGGTAATGGGACAAAGCAAGTCCAGCACCTAGTTGTATTTGAGTTTAGAGTAGCATGTCAGACTACGTACATAGAGGCCTCTGCACTATCTAGTTCAGAGGCCTCTGCACTATCTAGTTCATACTAATTGACCAATAACACATACTGATTTCACCAAAGATACTAAAGCTTACTTAATGAGAGCCTTCCCAGTTGCCACAAGAGGTTTGCTGTATCTAAGCTACCTTGACCGCTTCATTTGAAATCAGCGTTGTCTTCACAGCAGTTTCTGTTGTGAGAACCACAGACACCATTTCTACCATGCATTTGATGACTCTGTACCCTACAAGGATACATAATAACACAAAAGGGTCAATGGTTGAAAGTGCATTCTCAATTATTGGTAAAATCATTCAGATGTTCATTTGCAGTCATTCATTTGCAGAAAATGTCATGGAACATTAAAATTCAGGAAACTAAACTTTGTTGCATTATGACTATATATATATGAGAGCTATGTTTCTATTCCTTAATTAAATTCTAATACTTAATGTAATATGCCTCATCGGCTCATCACAACACTGTTTCATTGTATAAATGATATGGCTGCGGCAAAAACATTGACACTTGCATTACTAGATCTAAAATATCATACTACTAAAAAGATCTATGATACATATAACCGTCGGGAGTTTTTCCATTCCCATGTATGTACACCCCTAGATATACGCTATGTCTAAAAAGAAAAACCATAGCAACGTAAATTTTGGAATGGAAAGAATTTTTCTCTGACTTACTTATCTAGCCCTGGTCGTGGCCATGAGCAGGGGCAGGGGCAGGGGCAGGAGCCTGGGCGTGTCGAGAAGACTGGAGCCAGAAGAGAAGCAATGCGATGGCGAAGTTGAAGACAGACGCCAGTATGCCCAGTATGGCTGCCTCCTTGTACCACCTACATGCATGTGGTTGCATGAACATGCAGGCACCTGTGTCTTTGTCAAAGTAAACCTCGACAGACAGTGCGGAAGAGCTGCCAGCTAAAACCAAGATTGAAACAATCTGCAAATTGACAATTTTAGCTTTTTAGTTGGATACTCAGGATTTAAGCTGCTGTTGCCAACTAACATGTCTAGAAACAGGAACATGTTACGTACCCACTCAGACATGACTATCAGTGTGGAAGCAAGGTTTCCAGGCAGTGGCATGTGGAAAACAACAGTTGCAACATCATACGACAACCTTGTTACACAGAAAGGAAGCTGGATGGTCAACACAACCACAAGAAACCTGAAAGAAAATAAAATAAACACATTAATTTTATATATATATATATATATATATATATATATATATATATATATATATATATATATATATATATAAACAATAGTATTCCTATAATATAGCTCAATGACATTAAATTACCCATCACCTTTTATAAGCTTCGGAGTTCTTTAAGCGAACTAAGTTCTAGCCAAGCTTTATATTTTGATGTGGCTAAACACTAAACAGAAAAGGCAGCGATTGAACTAAATACTGAATAATAGAATGGAGAATTTGGACACCTGAACACGGTGTAGTTCATAGCAACAGGTGCTGCATCTATACGTGCAAGCGAAGCACAGCACAGCACAAGCGTAGCTACTCTGCAAGTCAACAGAGAAGCAACAACCAAGGTCTTCTTCCTATACAATGCATGAATGAAGTGTTAGCTAATCACATCTATAATTCTCTATAAAAGGGAAATTCTTCGTTTTCAATAATTTAATTTGAGAATACAACTCATACAACTATGTATCTAAACATTTTGTTTGCACCGAACAGTCTGGTGCATTGCTCCTAGCATATCAACTGTGTTTAGACATTGTCATAAGGCATGGCTCGTCTTAAAAAATGCAAAAAATAGAGGGTTCAAGTGTTCCCTTGATTGTCAAATGGGCTGACACCAAAAAGGAAAGGCAAGCTCCAAAAGTACAGAAAGCTCAAAACCTGTCATCTAACGTAGATGGAGGCAGACGTGTTGAATTGTGTTTCACCTTGAATCTCATGTGAGATGAATGCGATGCTTACACAAGACAATTTACTGGGAGGCCCTCTAGACTATTGGGGACCTCTCAAAGCCCCAGGCCCGGACGGTGCACCCTCAATCTTCTACAAGCATTTCTGGTCTCTACCGGGTGGCAAAGTAAAGGATGAGGTGTTGTCTGTGTTGAATGGAAGCCCTATGCCTGCTGGATGGAATGATACAACCATTGTGATGATCTCAAAAGTTAAGAATCCTGAAAAAATCAAGGATCTTCGACCCATAAGCCTTTGTAACGTGCGATACAAGCGTTGGTTGCAAAAGTCTTGGCAAACCGTCTCAAGTCATCCTCCCAGAAATAATAACACCGTCACAAAGTGCCTTTGTCCCCCATAAGGCTGATTACAGATAATGTCGTCTTACTTGCATATGAGCTAACAGGCTTTCAAACTGGATAAGAGTAAGGCCTATGATAGAGTTGAATCGTCATTTCTAGAGAAGATATGAGGAAATTGGGGCTGAATGAGAGCTGCATTAATCTGATCATGAGTTGTGTTCGCACAGCCTCATACAAGATTATGGTAAATGGTGAACTCACTGAGATTATCATACCTAGGAGAGGGCTGCGACAAGGTGAACCATTATCCCCTTATCTTTTTATTCTTTGTGCAGAAGGCTTTTCAGCCTTGATGGATGATGCTGAAAGGATAGGACTGGATGAGGAAATCAAGATCTGCCCTAATGCTCCACACATTAGCCACCTCTTTTTTGCTGAAGATTCACTGATCTTCATCAAGGCAAACTATCCTAGCTAGGAGCACACCACCTATAACAAATTTCTGAATTTGTATGAAAAGCCTCTGGCCGAGTAATAACTAAGACAAGACTATTGGCCATGTTCAGTAATAACACCCCCAACTCATATTAACAATCAAATGATGGCTGAGTTGGGCATCACACAATCTACACGAAATGCCAAGTATTTGGAGCATCCTGTACATATTGGAAAATCTAAGAATGTAAATGCTGTGCAGAAAATACTACACTACTTACATTGCTCCGATCCTCTGTCACCTGTCCAAAATCAAGCTGCCTTCGGCCAGTTCCAGAATATAGTTCAATACTTCAATTCAGCCTAGAACAACTCGACAGCATTAGTGAACAAGCACACTCACCGGCGAGGACGGTCTCTAGACAAGCAGCTCACCTCGGCAAGGAAGGAGAGGAGATAGCGGCAGCGGAGGACACGCCGGGATGCGGTGCTGCAGAGGGGAAGCGGCGCGGCGAGACGTGCAGACACCAGAGGAATGGCGACAGCGACTTGAGCGAGGGCGGCGGGGCGGCGCTGCGGTCGAGCGGAGGGGAAAAGGGACCAGCGGATTGAGCTTGCCGCCGCGGTGAATGGGAGAAGCAAGCAGCAGCAATCCGTTGATATGCTCTGCTCGCGCGAACTGAAGTATTTTCTGTTTCTATCAGGCAGGCGAGGGAACGGAGCAGGGCAAAGGTGTTCCAAAAGCACGAGGCCCGAGGCCGGCCAGCAGCGCGCATGTGCTGCTGCATTTCCTTTGGCCTTTGGGTTGCTACGCTTCCCAGCACCTCCATCTGCTTTACTCGGAGCACAGGGCTGCTGCTTGCGGTAAGGTTGTTCCTTTTCCTGTCAACCTCTGTGCTATACTACTAGCTGCTCGAACCAACAAATACGTAACAGATTGATGGGCATCTTGGATTATTTTTTATATAATGGTAGTGTGGTGGGTAATTATCAACCTATCTATGGGCACTATAATTTTATTTCTTCAGCTAACATGGTAATTTCAGGGCATTGAAAATTAACATTAATAAGTCTTCTTTGAGTTGTTGACCAGTAGGACTATTAAAATAATATATGGCAAATTTCAAATGCATTTTTCTATATATAGGACACACTATGTTATGTCATCTAGAGCACACATGAAATTCTTATATCTTTACTCCTCAAAACAAATTAGAACTTGAATTTAAGGGTAACTATTGATTATAGGATTATCAGGAGCTATGCAAAGTTTAATATCAGAATTCTTGAGGACTAAACATGATTTTTAGGATTGAAATTAATGTATCCCAAAAAGTATCTTAAATCGGTTTAGGTAATAAGGAAGTATGCTATGATTTATGAAGCAGATAATAAATAATAAGTCAACAACAACTAATCATGCGTCTACTTTAGCGTAGGTTGAAAACCCAATATAATGATTGTTGGAGTTGTTCCAAATTCCTGACCGGAATTTCCGGTCAGGGACCGGAAATTCCGGTAAGCCGGGAGGTTCGGGACAAAGACCGGAAGTGATCGCTAGCACGCGACGGCCTGCATCAGCTGCCCGACCAGGAAATTCGGTCGGGGACCGGAAATTCGGTCGGCCCGAAGTTTCGTCCATCTTAAACCAACGGTCGGATCTGTTTTGCGTGAGATAAATACCCTTGCTAGGGTTTCGTGGAGAATAGTTCTTTTTGTGAGTTGATTCTCTTGTAAGCCGCCATTGGCGTGTAACCCCAAACTCTTGAGATAGTGAGATTGTTCTTTGGTTGGTGCCCGTGGTTTTTCCCCTTCACATTGGAGGGGTTTTCCACGTAAATCGTGTGTCTCCGGCGTGATTGAATTTCGTTTACTTCATATTTCTATCGTCGTTCATAACAAGTGGTACGAGCTTTGGTTCTTTGTTAGGGTTCATGACGACGCGTCGATGAAGTTTGATCTACCGGGCTGCTGAACTACGACACGCGGTTCTCGCTATGGCAAGTCAAGATGCGGGGGATTCTCGCGCGCAGACTCATGACTATGATGAGGCTATTTGGATAACCGGCAAGAGGAAGGCCGAGTGGACTCGGATGAGATCCGCAAGGATCGGCGCTTCGCCCTAATTCACTTGCATCTTCATAATGATATTTTGCAGAGTGTTTGAAAGAGAAAACTGGCTGCAGAACTATGGCTGAAACGGAATCGATCCGTATGTCCAAGGATCTAACCAGTAAGATGCAGATGAAGATGAAGTTGTTCACTCTGAAGATGAAGGAGGAGGATTCGGTGATGACCCACATCGCTGAATTCAAGAAGATCGTTGCCGACCTAGTGTCGATGGAGGTGAAGTATAATGATGAGGACTTAGGTCTTTTCTTTGCTATGCTCTTTGCCAAATTCGTATGCAAATTTTCGTGACACCATACTTTTTGAGTCGTGATGAACTAACCCTAAAGGAAGTTTTTGAGGCTCTCCGGTCAAGGGAGAAGATGAGAGGCATGGTGCAGAATGACGGAACGTCGTCCTCCAAGGGCGAAGCTTTGCATGTGAGAGGCGTAGGCGAAAACAAATTCTCCAATGATGGCAATGATGGTAGAAAGAACTACGAAAAAGGAGAGGCCGTTCAAAGTCCAAGCCGCATGGTAATAAAAAGTTCTGTGTTTATTGCAAGTTGACAAATCATAATGTTGAGGATTGCGTAAAAGTACAGAATAAGGAGAAGAGGAAAAACAAGACTATTTGGTAAGGTCTCATTCTTCTGCTGGCCGCCGCTCGATGATGATTCTAGAGATTGTCCGGTAGTATTTCTTTGGTTGTGTTGCTGGTCATGATGAATGGATTCTTGATTCCGCATGTTCATTTCATATTTGCACTAACAGAAATTGGTTTAGCTCTTATAAGCCCGTGCAGAAAGGGGATGTTGTGCGGATGGGAGATGATAACCCATGTGACATCGTGGGGATTGGATCAGTTCAGATCAAGACTGATGATGGCATGACACGCACGCTGAAAAACTTCAGGTATATACCAGGGATGTCCAGAAATCTTATCTCATTGAGCACACTTGATGCAGAAGGTTACAAATATTCCGGTTCGATGGCATTCTAAAGGTATCAAAAGGTTCTCTTGTGCATTTGAAAGGTGATCTTAATCCCGCAAAGTTATATGTCCTTAGAGGGTGTACTTTACCCGGTTCTCGATTCACCGCGGGCTGCTGTTACTAATGATGAACCTAGTAAAACTAACCTTTGGCACATGCGTTTGGGACATATGAGTCACCATGGTATGGCAGAATTGATGAAGAGAAATCTGCTGAATGGCTGCACTTCGAGTAAGATCAAGTTTTGTGAGCACTGCATATTTGGCAAGCATAAGAGGGTACAGTTCAACACTTCTGTTCACACCACTAAAGGTACTCTTGATTATGTTCATGCTGATTTATGGGGTCCTTCTAAGAAGCCCTCACTTGGTGGTGCTCGTTATATGCTTACAATTATTGATGATTACTCTAGAAGGGTTTGGCCTTATTTTCTGAAACATAAAGATGATACATTTGCTGCTTTTAAGAACTGGAAAGTAATGATAGAAAGGCAAACTGAAAGGAAGGTAAAATTGCTTCGTACTGATAATGGTGGAGAATTTTGTTCGCATGCCTTTAATGATTATTGCAGACAGGAAGGCATTGTTAGGCATCACACCATACCCCATACTCCACAACAGAATGGTGTGGCCGAACGTATGAACAGGACCATCATATCCAAGGCCCGTTGCATCTTTGTCAAATGCAAAAAGATGAGCAAGCGGTTTTGGGCTGAAAGTCGCTAATACTGCCTGTTACTTGATAAACAGGTCACCTTCTATTCCACTAAATAAGAAAACTCCCATGGAGGTATGGTCCGGTACGCCCTGCTGATTATTCACAGTTAAAAGTTTTTGGATGCACTTGCTTATGCTCATGTTGACAATGGAAAATTAGAGCCTAGAGTCATAAGTGTTTTTTCCTTGGTTATAGTTCGGGAGTCAAAGGCTATAAATTATGGAATCCTGAAACAGAAAGACTTTTATGAGCAGGAGTGTTGTATTCAATGAATCTATGATGTTTACTAACGGTTTGCCCTTAGAACATGTTTGAGAAAAAGAGCTGCGGCGTATGCGCATGCAGGTGGAGCATGTTGATGATGATACAGTGTGTGCAGGTGGAGCCCTGTTGATGAGCAGGATGACTGTAATAATGATGTTGCCTGATGTTAATACTCATGGTGATGTTCAAGCAAACTCCTCCTATTTTGCAGCCTAGAGGAGGAATTACCTATTGCTCAACGCAAGTCAAAAAGGACAATAGCACCTCCTAAACGTCTCATTGAAGAATGTAATTTGTCTTACTATGCTTTGAGTTGTCTTTGAGCAGTGGAGAATGTTCATGAGCCAAAGAACCTATAAAGAAGTCGTTCACAGCCGATAGTGAGAATTGGATTTCTGCTATGCACGAGGAGATGCATCTCTTGAGAAGAACAGTACATGGGAGGTTGTACCTTTGCCTAAGAAAAAGAAGACCATCAACCGCAAGTGGATCTTCAAGAGAAAGGAGGGTTTATCTCCAAGCGAGCCTCCAAAGTATAAGGCAAGGTTAGTTGCAAAAGGTTCTGATCAAATTCGGGTGTTGACTATAATGATGTGTTCTCTCCAAAGTGGTAAAAACAGTTCAATTCGTACTTTTCTTAGTATTGTTGCTTCACATGACCTTGAGCTTGAGCAGGTTAGATGTGAAGACTGCATTTTTGCATGGAGAGCTAGAGGAGGACATTTACATGGACCAACCGGAAGGGTTCATAGTGCCTGGCAAGGAAAAATATGTGTGCAAGTTGAAGCGCTCCTTGTATGGTTTGAAACAGTCCCCTCGTCAGTGGAACAAGAGGTTTGATTCATTTATGTTGTCACACAGTTTTAAGAGATCTAAATTTGATAGTCGTGTTTACATCAAGCATGTTAATGGATCACCTATATATTTCTTCGTTATATGTTGATGATATGCTGATTCTTTGCCAAGAGTAAGATTGAAATCACTAAGTTAAAGAAGTTGTTGAGTAGTGAGTTTGATATGAAAGATCTTGGTAGTGCTAAGAAAATTCTTGGTATGGAAATTAGTAGAGACAGAAAATCTGGTGTGCTATTTCTTAGTCAACAAAATTATATCAAGAAAGTTCTTGCGATTCAACATGCAAAATGCTAAGGCTCTTAGTACCCCTATTGCACCTCACTTTAAGTTGTCACCGCTTTCGGTGTCCTAGTACAGATGCAGAGATTGAGTACATGTCAAGGGTTCCTTATTCTAGTGCTGTTGGGTCTTTGATGTATGCCATGGTTTGCTCTCGTCCAGATTTATCATATGCTATGAGTCTTGTTAGTAGATATATGTCTAATCCTGGCAAAGAACATTGGAGGGCGTTCGGTGGATTTTCAGGTACCTCGGAGGCACCGCAGATTCTGTTTGAAGTTTGGAAGAACCGATAAGGGTCTCATTGGTTATGTGGATTTCGATTATGCCGCCGATCCGACAGGCGAAGATCACTTACAGGTTATGTGTTTACTTGTTGGGCGTTGTGCTTTGTGAGTTGGAGGGCTACTTTATACCGTTGTTGCATTGTCTCTACTTCGAAGCGTAATATATGGCTATTTGTGAAGCGTACAAAGAATTGATATGGTTGAAAGGTTTGTACGCTGAGCTCAGTGGAGTTGAATCTTGCATAAGCTTGCACTGTGACAGTCAAAGTGCAATTTACCTCACTAAAGATCAGATGTTCCATGAGAGAACTAAGCACATAGATATTAAGTATCATTTTGTGCGTGATGTGATTGAAGAAGGTAAGCTGAAGGTATGCAAGATTAGTACTCATGATAATCCTGGCTGATATGATGACAAAGCCTATTCCCATTTGCTAAGTTTGAGTTATGCTCAAGCTTAGTTGGTTTAATAGAATAGTTCAAGAGACTATTGTTGGCACCAAAGTGGTTTTCTATCTTTGTTGATCGGGATGATGGGTTGATTTATGATACAAGATGAATTTGTCTCAAGGTGGAGTTTGTTGGAGTTGTTCCAAATTCTCGACCGGAATTTCCGGTCGGGGACCGGAAATTCGGTAAGCCGGAGGTTCCGGACAAAGACCGGAAGTGATCGCTAGCACGCGACGGCCGCATCACTGCCCCGACCGGAAATTCCGGCCGGGGACCGAAATTCGGTCAGCCCGAAGTTTCGTCCATCTTAAGCCAACAAATGACTGCTTTGCGTGAGATAAATACCCTTGCTAGGGTTTCGTGGAGAATAGTTCTTTTGTGAGTTGATTCTCTTGTAAGCCGCCATTGGCGTGTACCCCAAACTCTTGAGATAGTGAGATTGTTGTCGGGCTGGTGCCCGTGGTTTTTCCCCTTCACATTGGAGGGGTTTTCCACGTAAATCGTGTGTCTCATTTGTGATTGAATTTCGTTTACTTCATATTTCTATACGTCGTTCATAACAATGATGATATATGGCAGTAGCTTGCTTTGAATTAGCAGGCATTGGTTAGTTGTACTACCTTTATAATAAGTATATCAGAATGTTTTAACTAGTGACCAAAATGAAGAAACCCTTGCAAGTTAGTAGTTTCTAAAATATATAAGAATTAATACTAGACGGTATTGGCCGTAGATACTAATTATAGTAGGTGTGTAATAACTAGGGTGCTAATTAAGTTTACATGTATAAATGAAAAAAACAAAATGATCGAGCCTGCATGGATGCATATATATCATGTTCCATATATACGAGCCAAGGAGGGTCAAACTCGTCGTCGACCTCATCTCGCTCTTTTCCGTCTACGAATCAATGGGGGACGCCAGCAGGATATAAATGCAACGGCGGTGATGTTAGTGGTGCCACTCTTTGGGTGGTTCCTAGCCTCAGCTCAGTGTATGCACTGTATTTTCTTATATATATTTCCGTACTTTCCTTTACAAGACTCCAAGGGAATAATAAGTATAATGATATTTAGACTTGCAACAAAAAGGGTGCCTTTGGCATTCCATTATGTGAAATTACCTTTTATTGAGAAAAAAAAGAAATTCCAATTTAGTTAGCTTATCGACCTCTGTTTTGTTATTGATAATAAAAAGTACTATATAGTACCATGATATTTGTAGGCAGGAAAGGTCGCCCACTACTGCAGAAGGATGAGAGTTCAGGAAGAAACTATACTTCTGCGACCAATCATACTTTGGCGGCCGTTCCGAAGGAGAGCAGTGGTCACAGTAACAAGATTGTTCTCATATTTGGTGTGAAGGATACATGCGACATAGGCAGGTGCTACTGCTGCACTGCTTATCAGACAGATAATTGCTGTAAGTCTTTGAACGACTGCAGGCAATCATGTGTGAGATGCGACCCCAAATGCCCATCATCGTCGCAACCATTGCTACCGAATGCTTATCGACGTGAATAATCGGTGACATAGCTTAGCTAGTTTCGGGCCTTCTCCCGGAGAATATACTATATCATGCAATGCACGGCGTAATTTTTGAATCTTAAGGTTCAAGAACTAGGATGCATGTGCACTGCAAAAATATCTGAGAATAACGTATAATGCTTTATTTTATTCCTCCTTTCCGTTCCATTTTTTTTTGTGTGTGAAAAAGAGGCTCCTCTGCTTTTAACGAAGCAATAACAGAGTGTATTATTACACATTAATCCGTGATGGGATTAGGTACCATCTCGATAGAAAGAAAAATTAATAGGCCCAAACTAGCCTATTACAGAGGTGGACATCATTAATAGATGGAAAATAGATCATTTTTTTTTGACAAGAGAAAATTGAGTGACAAATTGGAGTGTGCAGCTCTATTTTAGCTTCTATATTTTACTTTATTGTTCGTATATCAAGTATCCATTATATTTCTCAAATATGAAATGGATTCGGTAAAAAACAGAAGTCACTTTTGAATATAACCATTTTAGAAATCCTATTATAATCTGATACAAATTAAATACGCAGCAGATATGGATATCAGATAATTTTACTTTGTATTTTGAATACCGACACAAAGCCTAATCATGGGTGCACCACGGGAGAAAGAAAAAAAATAGACAAAAACAGTGGGTCGGTGGAGTTAGGCAGGCAGCTGGACCCGCATCCGCATTTGGACAGAGGAAAACTGAGGAATGTCGTGCAAGTTTGATTCTCTTACCCTTCAGTTATTGAACAACCCAAAAAAAATAAAATGACGTTTCGGTGGGATTCTAGATTGTTTTCACGTAGATTTTTTTTAAGTTTTCCTAATTTCTTTTAAAATTTTAAGAACTTAAATGAACATTTAGGATTCTACATGACTTTGAATAAACAACATGTCAACTACAAATCTATATATTGCATTAAGAAATACAGCTTTTGTATAGATCATATCAAGATACAAGGTTGCTTGAAATTTTAAAATTGAGAACTTGAAAAGATTTTTGTGGGATTGTACGTAAATAGTTGCAACAAAAATCTTGTCAACTACAAATCTATATATTGCATTAAGAAATACAGCTTTTGTATAGATCATATCAAGATACAAGGTTGCTTGAAATTTTAAAATTGAGAACTTGAAAAGATTTTTGTGGGACCGTACGTAAATAGTTGCAACAAAAATCTTGTCAACTAAAAAGTCATAGATCATGTTGAGCTCTTCAATTTTTAGTATAAAATTCATAATATTCTGAATTAATGGTTCATCAATAATAACTTAGATTGCTGTGCTAGATGTATAGTAAAAGAAATGTATCTAGAAAATTCAAAACATCTTATAATTTAGAATGGAGTACTTTTCTACTATATTTTGAATTTAAGTGTTTTAAATAGTGACCAAAATGAACCCCTTGCGTGTTAGCATGTAGTAGTTTTTCTAAAAGAAGAATACCACAGTATTGGCAGTAGATAATAATATGCACTAGTTAGATGTGTAACTGATGTGCTAATTAATTTTAATGTATAAAATGATATAAATGAGCCTTGCATGGATGCATATGTCTACCATACAAAGACAACAACGAGGAACTCGTCCTCAAACTTATCTCTCTCTTCTCCATCTCTAAGAATCATTGGGGCACGCTAGCCAGATGAATGCAACGGTGATGTTGGTGGTGCTCCTTGGGTGCTTCCTAGCCTCGGCTGATTGCACGTAGAATATTATTATGTTTCTGTACTTGTGCTTTGTTATATTGATGTAAATGTTTAAGTATAATGGTGATATATTTGTAGGCGGCGGAGGTCACTCACTCAACCAGGTTGAGAGTACAAAAAGAAACTATACTTTTGCAACCAATCATACTTTGGCAAACGTCCTGAATGATAGTGCTAGTAACAGTAGCAAGGTTGTTATTATATTTTGCACGCAGAAGGTATGCCTCCCCGGATATGTTCAGTGCTACTGTTGCGAACCATCTCTCAGCCCAAGCGTTGCTTTAGTTCTCGGGCCACCTGCAGGGATAACTGCAGGAAATGTGCCCCCAAGTGCCCATCGTCGCGACCATCGCCACCAGATGCTTATGCATTGATGCCAGTCGGAGAAACAGCTTAGCTAGTTTTGGGATTTCTCCCCTAGAATAATATTGTATCATGCATGGTGTCATCTTGTTTCGTTTCTCATTTCTATTTCTCATTGTTGGCAATTTGACTGTATACATTTACATTCCGTGGATTGAAATATGCTTCAGCTCCAAACGAGCGTCGTCTTTAACTCCCCCTCGCGTTGTGTCTCCATGGAGGTGACTCGAGGGCGCTCCTCCACCGCCGCGGCACCTCATCTCCTCTTCGGTAGCGACGGCAACCATGAGAGGGGCTAAAAAAGGCTTCCTTCCTCATCCTCATCCTTCCCTCCTCTCTCTCTCCTCTGCACCTATCCTCTCTGAACTGTACATCCCCCTATTCCGTGCATGTACCTGCCGGGGGAGAGACCGGATATGTGAAGGTGGAATGGAAGGCATCCTGGTCTTCCTGCCTCATCATGGCTGCAGCTACTGAAGGCACCAGGAGAAAAGCACGGACACGGCGGTGGGTGGGTCCATTGGTCTATTCCCCCTCACCGACACCAATCACAGGGTGATACATTGGTGAGTGTGTTCTTTTATAGTACAAATCAACAAAGTGAAAATTAACATATTTTCACCGACAGTTTGTAACACAAACCGTTGATGTTTTTCAGTAGTGATAAAAACTTGTTTTATCTAAAAGTCAAATTCTAAAGAAGAACGTAATTGCTCCTGTACAATTTAACTAATTGCTCATGTGAGCACCTTAGCTTGATTTCTAGCACTGGGGACGGGCGCTGTCGGGAGGGATGGTGGGTTCCGGGGGGGGTGGTCATGGCGCTCCGACGGGTCGGCACGGGGGCGGGGCGCTGCTCCCGTGGATCGGTGCGCCCCCGCCTCGATGAGACCATCTTTGTGGCGGCATCCCCTGACTGTTTGTTGACTCGAGTATCGATGGGGTCTGGGCATTTATTATGTCTGTGGTTGAGAAATGGAGAGCCTCCTTTCCAAACTCATCGCGGGCCACAACTGGCGTCCGGATGGCTTGATGGGCCAGAGGTCCGGGCATTAGAAGGACCACTTTTTTGACCTGCTGGCTTTGTTGCGCATAGTGCATGCAGGTGTTCATGGGATGGGTTTTATGGCCCAGGGTCTCATGATTCAGAACACGGCAGGCCCAGAGGGTCTGCAGGCGGTGGCGCTCATGTCAAGATTGAACTTCTCCCTGGTCTACCGGTGCTCCATCGAGGGGTACCAGAATACCCTCGATGTCGACGCCAGAAGGCAGATGTATGTGGAGACATTATCTAAAAAAAAAGGTGTATGTGGAGACTGACGTCCGCAGCACGGTGGACTTCGTCTTCGGCTATGCCAGGGTGGCCTTCATAGGTTGCCAGCTCTTGGTTCGCGCTGGCCAGCCTGGTGCTCACAATGTGGTGATCGCGCAGGGGTGCAACAACCCATTGAACAGATCTGGATTCTCATTCCAGGACTGTTTAGTGACCCCTGACGACGGCGCGAACCTCATCGGCCAACTGCATATTCAAGCGCTGTCATGACTAACGTATGCGGCCGTGCATGCGCATGCACGCCCGCGGTGCAGGTGTACTTAGAGAGTGACATGTGTGTGCACCTTCCTGCCACCCGGGGATTGCAACAGGTATAGGGTGTCCTCATCTCCACCATTTGCGGTGTTGTTGTTTTGTCTTTGGGCTTAGGGGGCACTGTGGTTCTTGTGATCAGCTCAGAACCTCGGACGGACATGCAACGGTGGAACCAGGGGCAGTAGGGGTTGTGCCCCCCTGACATAGTAAATTTTTAAATATGTATAGAAAATTCAATTATTAAAAAATATTATTTCACCCTTTTAAATAATATTGTGTTTTCGCTGTGAGTATTAAATGTATATATGTAACAAACTGAAAATGTTATCAAAACAATACTTGTTATACAAGTTTATTATATTTATAAGATCGATGTCATCATATTGTTATCCGGCTTCCTTTATTAAAGTGAGCAAAATACTATGCAATTAATATATTAGTACCAGTCACATGTAGAAACGTTGTTAACTTTGTCTCTACTAGTTGAGTGCCCGTGCGTTGCTACGGATATACAAATATCTCATGATATATAAATAATCATCTATTTGCCATCAATCATCAATTGTGGCAGATTGAATATATCACCAATATTGTTTGTATTGAGTGAGTCATTCATATGCAACCAATCGATCATATATTTCATCAAGATCCATATTTTCCTTATTTGATGTCTCATGACCAATCTACTAATTGTGACACATCACATGCAAGAAACATCAATAAAAAAAACATCAATAGTAATACATATTATTATTCACCAACGTTTCTACTATACAACCATTGGTAATTTTGATATGTTGGCATTGCTCCTTTCTTTTTTATATGCTTCTTGATGTTTTTTATTTATTCCATCCCTTTAATTTTCTCTTGAGACATTGTTTGCCATCAAGCCTTATCTCTTTTCTCTTGTGTCGTCTAGCATTGTTTCCTGCAGTGTTACAATAAATTGAATTGAATAAAGTAAGTGTCCGTTTCTTTTGGCTACCTCCATTGTTATTACTCTAATCACCCAACGGTGTAGGAGAGCCACTATTTTTCATTGAATTGACTCACAATTACCTGTAGTGCGTGTACCCTTTTGTAGATGAGATTATCTAGGAGTATATGCCTGTACAAGAAGGTATAGATAAAGATAAAGTTAAAAACATAGTCTACCACCTCCAGGCTTATGTAAACTAAAAAAACAACTCCTATAAAGCTAACAGAGTAGGTCCTGTTAATAGAAGAGAAGCCAATTGACCAAATTCATAATTGAGGCTGCAATGGAGGCAAAACCAGTGAAGCTAAAGAAATAGCTCTGCAAGGCCCCTAGCTCCAACATGTTGTACATGGAATCAGTGCAGCTATGTTGACAACACCCACTGGTGATATGACTGACCTTCAAGCAAACAAACCCTTCGCTAACGCATACAACATACGCTAAGGCTAAACATATCTGAACTTATCTGGTCTAGGAATTCAACACATATGGGATGCAAGAATTCAAGATACAACCTATTTTCGCTTTTTAGTAAGGTACCACATAGGGAGCAGGGAAATATGATCATATAAGAGACAAACCAAACTACCAAAGTATATATATTACTGATAATATTCCACTGATGCATGAATGGTACCGCAGCAGAACTCCCTTCCATGAGTGGTATTAATAATGATATACGTGAACTTGAAACAGTCTCTGTCGATGCTGTAGCTCCTTACTGTTGATGTCCAATTTGAATGATCTACAGCACGGCAGAGGGAGGCACCTTGCCTGGCATAAAGGCAAAGAGTCTAATAAGTGGCACAGAGTAAAGGAATGTAGAGACAGTGAACCATGAATGAACCTATTTAGTATTCTGTAAATTAAAAAAGCTATATTCACCAAATCCTGGGATTAAAATCATGAACGAACCTATTTAGTATTCTGTAAATTAAAAAAAGTATTCACCAAATCTCGGGATTAAACAATCTTCAGTTCTTCAGATAAAAATAACTAAGCTTTAGGTGAGAAACAGGAAGCCACCATCACAAACAGTTCCACTCAACTTATGAAATCATTATTTAAATCTCAAACTGAAGTGTTGCCCAAGAAGAGGACAAAATTTGCCAAGAAATTATGGCACCACGTGGATACAAGCTCATTTTAGTGCCAGCTACATTATTTATTGAAAATAAATTCTAGCTAAAATTTACCTAGATAAAAAGGTCCGCCAAACAAGACAAAAAATTTCTCATGTCCCCTTAATAATTCAGTACTTGTTCCCTGAATGGAATGCAAAAATAAAGTGTCTAAAACAAAAGCTCATTGGCAGGTTTCTCTACCAAACAGTGGATCCTCTATTACTCCATTGATGCAAACACAAGGCACAAGCTAAATATTCCTAAAACTATCAAATTTGGTCAGACAAGCATATGCTTTCTGTTGGAATATATAATCATGTATGATCATTCCATAAGTTCTTCTAGGCGTCTGTCAAATTTTCTGAAGGAGAAGGTAGCAGCATAATGAATGCTGACAATTTCACCCATATACAGCCAGGAGGACACTTCTAACTTCCAACTTTTGGCTGGAAACTGTGACCTGAAGTTCAAGCATCCGTGTCATAACATTTTTCGTATTTATTTGTTCTAATTTCTTGCAGCCTACTTGTTTGTGCAGTATGCAGTTGCACCAGACATAAGAATAGTAAAATGTAGCTTTGAACAACTGCAGCAGCAGCTACAAAAATCAGAAGCGTTAAGCGAGTGCACCATTTTTTATATTTGAGTGATATAATAGTATCCCTTTTCACGGTATGCCAATGCCACATTCTAGCCCATGCACATGCAATGTTTATGTATATTTGTTTACATAATCAATGGCATATGACCTCAAAAGTAATTGTTTCAGAGCGTAATAATTGAGCTAAGCCTATACCTGTGGGGCTGAAAAATGTCACTGCAATAAGATTATACAAGGACAAATCATAATGCAAATCAAACTAAAAGGAGATTTTATTTTGGTTGTGAATCATAAAACTTCTAAAAAAACTTTGTCAAAAACCTGCTTGGATCAGTTGTAAAACAAATAGGAGTATTAGGCATTACACCTTGAGAAATAAGCATTACATTTGCCCAAACTAAAAATACAGGAAAAAGTCAGGCTTGATCTCACTCTCATCATCCGTTGCTTGCCGTGCAATATCTGAAGTCCTCACTGTATCATGGTAAGAACTCTCTAGGTCTCTTGGAATCCAACTATATTTAGGAACTTATTATTTGCCTATATTGCCATCATAAACGAAGTGAGACGCAAACAACGATGTTCACTCAGCAAAACAAGCATAAATGTCAGATTAGGGAGCAATACTGTCGTCACAAGTTTTGAGCAGTGGGTGTGAGATTTCCAGCCAAGGTCCGTCAGGTAACTACACTACACAAGGATGGATTTCCGATGGTCTTCATCCAAGTGCAGGATTCAGGACAAAAAATCCAAAATCTAAGAGGTCGAGTGCGCTTACTTTCTACTGAGGCTGTGATCTGAGGCATCAGATCGAACAGCCACAGGGCACTGGATGGCAACACAGAGTCACACGCACGCCATCACGGGCCACACGCACGCACGCACGCACCGCGGCGTCTGGGCGGCGAGGCGAGCAGATAGCCGCCGGGCGGGCCAGATACCTGCCGCGGTGCGCCGACGAAGCGAAGCAGGCGAGCCCCCGCGTGTCACCGCAGGCGCCGCGAAGGGGGACGGGAGGACCGGGGAGGAGGAGGAGAGAGGGATTGTTGTTACTCGCGCTTGCGCTGGCGGGCCTCGCCAAGCGCGCCGGCGGTTGCCGGGCGATGCAGAATGACGTTGCTCCTCCCTCCTCGGCGAGGGTGCGACGGGCGAGGTAGGATAACGGCGCGCGCGCGAGGAGGCGATGGCGGCGGGCAGATCGGGCCGAGCTAGGCGCCGTGGTGCGTGGGCGCCGGTTTTGCGGGCCATGCGCAAAGAGAGAGGGGCGATCGAGGGGGAGCGAGGCGGGGGCTTCACATTCGCACGGGTGATTAGGAGCGGGCGGGGCGATTAGCGAGACTAAGACGATATCATTTGGTTCTTTTTAGTAGTAGGATATCAACTTTTGATGGGTCTGGTCGTCCGCACCCGCCCGCCCCAGGTCCTAGCTAGGGTTTCCCATCTCTCCCGCCCCTCTTCCCTTCCCTACGCCGCCCGCCGCCGCCCCCGCCGCCGGGCCTTCCCTTTCCCCTTCCCCTCCGCCGCCTCCCTCCCAAACCCCTCCTCGCACCCGCACAGATCCCCCATCTTCTCCCGCCCCTCTTCCCCTACGCCGCCGCCGCCGGGCCATGGACTCCGACTCCGACTCCGACTCCAACCCCGTATTGGAGCTGCGGATGAAGAAGGAGTGCTTCCTCAAGAATGCCCGGAGGCGCTCAGCGTCCCGTTCAGTACGGCCAACTTCGACTTCTCCAGCACAGGCCTCGTGCTCAAGGCCAGGGACACCAGCGGCGGCGCGTATGCCGTGCTCCACCTCAGCTCCAAGGCCTTCGATTACTACTCCTGCGACCACAAACACTTCTCCGTGGATCTGAACCTCGCCACCGTGTCCAAGATTTTCAGCTTCGCGAACAACAACGACATCATCACCATCAAGTACCAGCTTGAGGACGGGTTGACCTTTCCCATCTCGTTGGGGTCGCCAGGCAGTCATGTGATTAGCTGTTTTCATCTGGATGTCCAGTTGAACGCCAACGGCGTGCCTGTCGGCGTCCCGGAATGTCTGGAATCCATCTGCCAGGCCATTGTCTGCATGCCCTCTGCCAAGTTTAAGCATTTCTGCGACAAGCTCAGCTGTGACACCGGGGACAGGAATGCTGTTATCACTATCTCAGTGGATAAGGACAATGTCCGCTTCTTCACTGATAAGTCATCAGCAATTGTCCACCTGCAGACCCAAAATGGTGACAAGCCAAATGAAGCTCCCCATATAGTGATGAAAGAAAAGATTTCCCTGACCTTTAGCCTGAGGTACCTGAAGAACTTCTCCAAGGCGTCTACCCTGTCTGATCAAGTGACAATCAAGCTTTCGCCCAACCTACTTGTGGTCGAGTGCATGATCGCAGAGATGGGCTACATCAGATATCATGTGATGCCAGCAGACAAGGAAGCTGAGACGGAGGGGATTGAAGAGGAAGATAAGATGCAGATCTGATGACTAGCGGGGATAACGTATGGTCATGGTTCCTACTTTGTCTTTCATGTTACCTACTTTGTCTTTCCACCATCGTTTGCTTGACTATTGTTTGCAAGCAAAAAAGATGTTATGTCTCATCTGTTTAGACCAGACAGTTTCAGCTGCTTGTATCAGTATCTGTTGTGAGTCCTTGGATTTACAGTGAATTTAGATGAGTGGATTTGTGCTTTGTGCATTGGTATATACTATGCTCTTTGATCTGGTCAAAAAAAAAAACTTTTGAGAATGACCTCTTATTGGTTCTTTTGCAAGCATAAATACTTTCTCATCCTCTAAAGACCGTTGTTTTGGATTTTCGCCATAATTTTAAATCGATTTATAGGAAATATGTTCAATATTTATATCTTTAAATAAATTTATTAAAAACTAGATTTAAAGATCTTTCTAATAATATTAATTATGTACTATAAATATTAATATTTTTTTTTATATATTTAGTCAAATTTAATTCTCAACAAGCAAAGACGATGAGTTCTTTTTTTTTTATGAAGGAAGTAATTTTCATCCCTTTTTTCCTGATGATGATGAAAAGGCGCAGGCGCGCCGCGCGCCGCGCGCATCCAGTCGTCATGCACATGCACAGGCCGCAGCCACATCCACATCCACACGACCAACGAACTGAGAGGAACTGGCGGTCCCACGCCAATCCACGGGCCACGTGGCTCGACGCCAGCCGGTCCAACCGATCGCCTCGCTTCCTTCGGGGCCACAATTCATTCGCCGGGAACTGGAGCGGCCCACCGAGTCATCGGAGCACCAGTGCACTTCTGGGACACCACAGTCTGCCGCCGAACGCCATGTCTCGCTGCTGTCCCTGCCCCTGCGCGAGTCCCTCCACCACGGCGCCCTTCCTCCTCCCTTCCGTCCCCGCCGCTTCCAGGACCGGCTGTGGTGGCGCCTCCTTCAGCGCTGCTGCTGGTCGGAGCAGGCTGCGGTGCGGAGGCGGGCCGAGACGCGGGCACGCGACAGTCGCTGCGGCCACCAAGGATGACGAGAGCGGCACGGTGGAGGGGGAGAAGGGAGAAGACGACGCCCCGGCTTTCAATCCGTTCGGGTTCGTGACGGACAACCCCTCCAGCCGCAGCGCTATCCAGCTGCCCGCGGTTCCCGCCGAGGACGGCAATGTCGGCCAGATGCTCTACGTAATGCCTCATGCCTCGCCTCGTCTCCTTGTGTTGCTTCGTCTTCTGATTAGTGATAGGAAACCATATATGAGTAGTAGTAAACTCGACTTGTTGCGTGCAGAGGATCGAAGACAAGGGCAGGGAGTACGGCAAGTATGTCAGAGCAGGAGAGTTTCGATGGTTCGTCAGGGAAACAGGTACTGTACTGTCTGCTCATCTTTCTGTTCGTTGTTAGACCGTTACAAAGAACATTTAGTGAAACATTTGGATATGCATCGACATGGTGCCCAGTCATCAAAGTCGAGTATTACACTCATGAATGCATGCTACATAGGTCATATATGGAGTCCAAAATACTGACTGGTGTTCAGTTTCATATAACCCCTGATCTTCTCTGAAGCTTCGGCAAGAGAAGTGAAAACAAGGCATTTTTATCTCAGTGTGCTGTATCACTTCATCCACTAGTTCTGCTGTTGAATGAAATGAACCAAAGGCTACAATGGCAATCCTCATGTATAATTAACCCCTGGATAAGCAAAACTCAGGCTCGTGCAATCGTTGGTCACATGTACATGTTGATATATTGTAGGGTCACCTGATGCACGACGTGGGACTATTGTGTTCCTTCATGGAGCTCCTGCTCAATCATTTAGTTACCGCGTGGTTATGGCTCAGGTTGCTTCACTGAACTCGTATACTTCTAGAATAAATACAATCTATGCAATGATCAGTCGTGAATAGTGTGCATTATATTACTCAGCAATGAATAAGTGCTCATTCTGACAGTTTTTTCTGCAATTTTTACTTAGGAAAATATATATATGTATGCTTAAGTAACTTCCCATTGTTTTATGTGACAAAATTTGATGTGGTTGGTCTATTTAGATTATATTCTTCTCAATTTGAGTAGTTTGGAGCTATAAACGAACTCTCCTTCTCAATTTGAGTTGTTTGGAGCTATAATAAACGAACATGTATTTTGTGTTTTGTATATGCAAAAAAGATGGGTGCACTTTCATGCGCTACTGAAACAAAAAACAATGATGACAAAATATGGTATTTGATTCTGAACATTCTAGTTGTCAACTTCTATAAAAACCTAGAACTTTCATGTTCTTTGCAACATTATTATTAATAATCACATTGCATCTTTTATTTCAATCAATACCTCATCCCCTAAGTATATTTGAAATTAAAAGATGGCGGATGCTGGCTACCACTGCTTTGCACCTGACTGGATCGGATTTGGGTTCAGTGAAATGCCACAACCTGGATATGGCTTCGACTTTAAAGGTCAGGAAAAATGTGTATTAAACTAAAGGAATTTGCTAAAAACTTAGTATATTGTATCATTTGTAGAGGACGAATTCCACAAGGCATTTGATGATCTTCTTGGTACTCTAAATATCACCGAGCCCTTCTTCTTAGTTGTCCAGGTACAAAAAGAAATGTGTAACTTTCATGAAAATCAAGGTCTATAAAAATCTTCATTTCACATATAGCATTTCCTTTCTTTCATTTCAAATTGCAGGGTTTTCTTGTTGGTTCTTATGGGCTGACATGGGCACTGAATAACTCAAGCAAAGTCCTAAAGTTGGCAATCCTTAACAGTCCACTTACAGTTTCTTCTCCAGTCCCTGGATTGTTTCAGCAGCTAAAGTCAGTTATTTCTTCTCATCTTGGCTCCTTACTCTTAGTAGGCATTAATTAGCTAGTACACCAGATCCGATCTTGCACAAACTTATAGGGCCCATAAATATGGAATCTCCTCACCCACCCAACCTCTACTAGAACATGAAAATGTCCATGTACAATAAAATATAAGTAACCAAACACAATCTTACCTTTCACAGCTTGCATGTGCAGCAGGAAAATCAACTCTAACACATTATATACTCGTTTGGGTTGTTCTGCATATGACCTGTTGCAAGCAAACCATTCACACCATTTATGAATACATGCTAACAATAAGCACACTACATCAGAACTAGGACTAATGCCAAAAAAAAGAAGAAGAAGAAAATATGCCATAACAAATGAAGCACACCAGGCATGAGTTAACTCATATAGTGGGTTAAACCAACAGCTCCACTAAACCTTTCTTTTCACACCACACGTCAATGAGTTCAAAACTTGTTGGTTGGTGATTTTAATAGGCATATAATCATATGAAGTTTTGCATTTAAGTTTGACTAAAATATGCATTTGCACTCTTCCATTTTGTTTTCAATTTTTTATGTTAATGGTTACAGTATGCTACTTTATAAACTCTATTGAGGTGAGGTTGATTATCTTATTTATTTAGTTCACAATGTAATTCGTTTGTTTTTGCTTGTATAGTTTTGACTTGAGTACAGATGGATGGAATATCATGACCCTTGATTCTAGTCATCATTTCTCACTTATAGATATATGTTCTGCTGATGTTTTTCATTTATACATTCAACATTCTATTATATATGTAAATTTATGGAATCTTTAAATGCAGGTGGCCACTCTTTGGTGAATTTACTTGTCAAAATGCTGTTTTGGCTGAGCGTTTCATTGAAGCAGGTAGCGCGTATGTATCTTTGTCGTGGAAACACTGTTCATTATGCCTGTTTGCTTATTGCTGTAGAGCAACTTCCATGAAAGAAGAATCAAGTTTGTCCATTATTCATATGATGCAATACTATGCTAGTCCTGTCAAATGTTTGTCCATTATTCATATGATGCAATACTATGCTAGTCCTGTCAAATGTTGTATTTTATACTATTCACTTTGCACAGTGGCTTAAAATGTTCCATTTGCCTTGCATTGGTTTGGCAGATATATGCTGAAATTGGAAAAGGCTGATGTATATAGGTTACCGTATCTATCCAGTGGTGCTCCTGGATTTGGTTAGTCCATACTCCCAGGTTTTTTATTTCCAGCGCTGCATATATAGTCATCTGCCATTCAGTTTGGTATACTGTCCCAATCATCAATGGAACTTCTAGAATATTTGAATTAATTTCACTTGACTCCATGCATTGCCATGAACATCATCTTGCAAATCTAGATTACGTTGCTATATATATGTTATATGCGAAAATAATGTTTTCTGAATAAATATAGTAATCTATTTGCAGTGTTTTTAGTTTTTACGATGCTGCGAAATTTCTACAATTGTCTTGCATTTTGACTTAGTACTTGTCTGTCCTTTTCTTTTAGCTTTGCTTGAAGCTGCCAGGAAGATCAATTTCCAAGATGTACTAAGTAGAATTTCAGCTGGATTTTCGTCCAACAGGTAACCAAAGAACAAAGCATCCATTTTCTATATGTAGAAGAGCATCTAGTGTAGTTAAGATAGGATGACTATGATTTATTATGTGCAAAAGTAGTAGTGCTCAGGAGCATTAAAAAGTTCATTCTGAATACAAGCAATCGGAATATACTAGTCATGTAGACCCATGACAACATATTCCTGTTCTGATGCAAAAAAATGGTCATCTTGTTGCAGTTGGGAAAAACCAATACTGCTTGCATGGGGAATATCTGACAAGTACTTACCATTGTCGATAGCTGAGGAATTCAAGAAAGCTAATCCCAGCGTTGTAAAACTAGAGGCAATAGAAGGAGCTGGTCATATGCCACAAGAGGACTGGTAATTATTTTCAGAAGCTTGATGGGTTTAGCCAATTCACGCTTACATACAGTTTCACGAATTATAAACTACTGTATGTTTCTGTGTGCATGGACTAAATCTTTAGATTCAGAAAACCTTGACGCATGTCACATCATCTGTAGGCCGGAGAAGGTTGTGAAGGCACTGGTATACTTCCTGTAAACATGGACAAAGATCATTGTACCATCTTCGGGGGAGCTTGTAAAGATGCATCCTGATTGTCGTGGCTTCATTACGTCTTACTGTCTAATTTCATTATGCCTTGGATAGTTGGATTGCTTAGATTTGGTGGCGCTTGAGCGTGATGTTGGGGGAGCCCAGCCCATTAGGTATATGTCGGGCAGCAATGCGCCGCCGATTCAAGGACAGGGCGGATGCAGACGCCTTCCCCAACCTGCACAGGTTTCCTAAACCCAACCGAGAGCTGGGCAGTTGTATTCACTACGGTGCACCACGAGCAACACCATGACAGAACAGAACATTAGTGACAGGTCAACATGTATATGAGCGACAGGAAAAACAAATGTCTATATGACTATATTTACATTTGTGAATTGTGGTGTGGACAATATCAGTGACGTGTTAGCTCATATTAGAGATGGACATGTTATTTTCCGTCGATATGCACATGGAGTATTGAGACGGGTTTTTATAAAAACGTATCTGAGAATATACGCAGGGACGTTTTAGTTTGGCCTCAACGTGACGAAGAGACAGTAGTACTGATGAACACAATGAAAGGTCCACCACGCCCCTCGGCAAAAAGGACCAGTGCGGTTAAGCAGCAGTAACTAATGGCATATAGTCAGCACGCTGATTGAACCCTAACATGGCTGATGGGGACGCTGAAGCGACTTGGGTAACCTGCAACGACGAGATAGCTAGGTAGGCTCAGGCTGGCACCTAGGTCGCCACTCGCAGCAGGTTTCGCCATCGTCACCCTGTCCTTGCTTCGCCGCATCGATGGAGCCACTCCCGCATCACATGAGCTCTCGCCACCACCAGGCGCGGGCTCTCGTCCGGTGGTGCGCGCGGCCGGCGACGCAGCCATGGACCACCGGCGGCCGGGATTGCAATGAAATCCATTCGCAATCGTCCATTCCGGCCGTGGTGTCACCGTCTCTCTGCACTGCCCATCGTCTTATGCGTGAGAACGACATGGCACATGCATGCATGACCGTATATCAGACCCATCATGTCATGTACTTCAACAAAACAGCATCATGTTCTACTTGATTCACTGCACACTGCCACAAATTACGGATCCACGTACTACGACTAGTAACGGAACACCGCTCCAAACATTTTTCTCGGCACGTTGCTGCATGCATGCGTGCAGAGCCTGCGTGCTAGCTCCGCGCCATTCATGGGAAGACGAACACCCCCAAGGCTATAAAAAGAGCCCGAAATACGTCGTCGCGCTCGTCAGGCCATCCTACGTCTACGTTCGCGCGGCAAGCACGCACGTACCATTTGAACGCCGAGCGAGCAAAACTAGGAATGGCCACTCGCCAACAAGCCACCGCCGCCGCCACGCTCGCGTTCCTCCTCCTCCTCTCAGTCTCGGCCACCTCGTCGTCGTCGCTGTCTCCCGCGCTGATGACAACGACGGCGGCGGCGTCGCGCAAGGTGCTGCACTGGAAGCTGGCCTGCCCTTGGGACGCGGTCAAGTTCGGGGCCTGCGTCGGCGTGCTCGGCGCCGCGGGCCTGCAGGCCGGCGCGCAGCTCGGGAGCAAGTGCTGCGACGTCGTGCAAGGGCTCGCGGCGGCCGAGGCGGCCGCCTGCTTCTGCACCACCGTCAAGGAGACCGTGCTCGGCATCCCCACGGAGTGGGACGTCGGCGTCGGCGTCCTGGCCAGCGCCTGCAAGACGGAGCTGCCCGACGGGTTCAAGTGTGTCTGATCTGATGGCCCGGCCATGACGAGTGCATGCATGCATCATCTTCCTTGTACTAGTGCACTTTCATTGCTGTCATTGTGAAACTGAAACCCCAAATGTTTTTTGATTTTACAGTCCGAAGTAATATAACATTTGCATCGTTTTGCCTTTTATTTGCCTTGTGCAAGTGTTGCCGAATGAGTAGCACGTACTGTAAATTTGTTTGAGTTGTTCTGCGTGAGATGAGGTGTCTATGACTATAGCTAATCTAGCTTGCTGTAAAATATACAGTACTCCATCCGGACAAATATTAGCTATATAGCTAATATATCTAATCAAATTATAAGACGCTTGCTGTAAATTATAAGACGAGTGTTCAAACTTGAAGCAAAAAAGTCAAACGTTTTATAATTTGGGATGGAGGGAGTATATGCTTTGAATCAGTTTTGGGATCTGATCGTCAGAAAGCAGGCAAAATGTCCCATCGCTGGACTGGCCCGAATTCTGTCTATTTGATCAATAACGCCACGCCGTCGTCAGTATAGTCACATGACATGCAGCAGGACGGGTTGCTCGTAGAGCTTGTCAGGTGTCAGGATCAGGACTCAGGAGGGGGCTACTTGGTTTTAGCATGTTATGATCAAGGTATGATATGATATGATGCAGCATCAGGGAACAGTTACCCGACCGAGATCTACCGTTTTTGCCTGCAAAGTTTTTGTGATTGCTCTGGCTAGATCTGGTTCTGTGAAGACACTCCGATGCAATGCATGCAACCACTAGAAAACGAGGACAGGCTGCATGAGCTTGGCAATCGAGTTCAGCTAGACTGGTTTCGTGGACTACTGTAGGCCGGTGGTATGCATCCATCCGGACATACACGGGCAGGCTCTAATCCGGTCAAAAGTAATTTGCAACTTCTTATGTGCAATTTTGATCAATCTTTTAATTTTTATTGGAAATCGCAAAGATAAGTTTAGACGATTTTGCTGCATATATCGTTCCCTTAAAGTAGAATTCAAATTTACATATAGTATGATTTAATGCTTCGAAGTTGAACATCTAAAAGTTTTTGGCAGTCAGAGTTTAACCAAATCCTTATGAAAAACGTGAATTAACAAGAGGAGGGAGTACTAGGAAGAAGAGTACTGTAACAAAATGTACTGATCTGATCAAGCCCTTTTGTTTGAACTATCTGGAAAAAAAACTTCATGGGACATGTGAAAAAACTTCCCGGCATTGCCCATTCAAATTCAGCCCCACTGGACATTATTGGCCTGGAGATGATTAATTCCGATGAAAGCATAGTTAAAAGACTGCTGAGAAGAATGGACGAAGTATTTCACCGTCCTCTTTTGTGTGTTCTGAACCAAGCTTTCAAGAACATATCTATCTAAGTTGGGGTTGCCAACTTGCATTGCCCTTCGTGAAACAATGGAACATGTAATGTAACCATGGTGGGCAAACGACGAGCACCGATATACGCAGAATCGTGCACCGCGAGCACTAGAACAGTCGAACAGAGAGGCACAGCACAGCACAGCACAGAGCAACGCGACGGAACGGAAGGGACGATGCGGTGAGCAGTACGTTTCAATCATGCCCTCGGACGCGACCAAGCGAGTGTCACACGCCGCTGAGCTTGCTTTGGCGCCATGGCAACGAGCCAAGGAGCTCAGCACTGGCAATCCCACTGGCGTTCCACGTGAGCTGTTGCCGCGCCTGCGCTGCATGCCATTGTGCCACCGCACCAATGCCAGGCGCGCGCGCAATAATGCCCCGGCCCCATGCCGCCACCGCCCGCCTATAAAAGCGGCGAGCTCCGACGACGCCTCCCGCCACACACAGTACGTACAAGCCTCATCAGCTCGCTAGCACCTCGCAGCAGCAGCAGCAATGGAGTCCACCAAGCTCTCCGCGCTGCTGGTGCTCGCCATGCTCGCGCTCTCCTCGTCCCCGATGGCTCTCGCGTGGGAGAAGGCGGAACCGGCGTGCAACTCGTGCCAGTCCCCCTCGCCGCCCTCCACCGGCATCCCCCTGCCACCCATCAGCATTCCGTCAGTCCCCCTGCCGCCTGTCAGCATACCGTCGGTGCCGGTGCCGCCTGTCAGCATACCGTCAGTCCCCCTGCCGTCGGTCCCCCTACCGCCTGTCAGCATCCCGTCGGTGCCCCTCCCGTCGGTCCCCCTCCCGCCGGTGACCCTCCCGATCATCGGAGGAAGCCCGCCGAAGAAGGGCCACCGGAAGGCGTGCCCACCGCCTCCGTCTCCCCCAACGCCGACGCCGACGCCGTCCTCGGACTCGTGCCCCATCGACGCGCTGAAGCTCGGCGCGTGCGTGGACGTTCTCGGGAACGAGGTGCACATCGGCGACGCCAACGTCCAGTGCTGCCCGCTGGTGAAGGGCATCGCCGGGCTCTCCGCGGCGGCGTGCCTGTGCACCGCCATCAAGGCCAAGGTGCTGGACATCTCCGTCTACGTGCCCATCGCGCTGGAGGTGCTCGTCAACTGCGGCTGCGCCGTCCCGCCAGGCTACAAATGCACTTAAACGAGAGTTCCATTCCATTTCCTGATTTCCATCCATCACGCGTGCACAGCAGCAAGGTCTCCGATCCTTTTGCGTTTTGCCCTCCTGAATGCAAAGTTTGAAAGGCTTGTCGACGGATTTGGGTGGAAGCCGCTCGCCTCCGGGCTCTTCAGCTAGTGCATTCTTCCTTATTTCATTTTGATTTGCTATTCTTGTTGCATGACTGTATATGCATCTAGTGCCTCCGCAAATGTCACTTGTACTTTGTGTGATCTTGTATCAAACTATTTTTTCCCAGATTCGATTATTGTTTGGAGTGATGATAAATTAAGGTGCATTGTCAACATCGTTTATTCGAATCTACAGAAACTGGGAACATGTCAGAAGCATACTCGCGTAACTCGCCTGATGATTCAATTCAGAACACCGCTACAAAGATGTGGTTCTGAACTTTCATATCCAGCAAGCAAACATGTCAGAGCCCTCGCTAACTCTGTACGCAAGATGTTGTCGATTAAAAAAAAAAAAAAAAATCTGTATGCAAGAAACTATTTCGACGCAATGTTAAGAAATTTATCTAAGCATCATATCATATATAATCCATAAGGGTGGGTAGCATTATTTATGTACAAAATGACCGTACCAAGTCGAACTCCCCAATTAAGACCTGTATTTCTCCTTCCAAAGCTGGAGATACCTATCGAGCACTGAAGATCTTTTCAAACTAAGAACTACTAGGAGCAGCCTCCAGTAAGCTCAAGTACTCTGCAATAGCCTGTCCTTCGTCACTGACATCGATATCATAGTCATCCAAGGCGTCCCCTGTCAGTTCATTGGCAAGCTCACTTTCCATCGACGCATCCCTGGCTGGAACTGGGTGAGAGTTTGTGTCTTCGTCTTCATCTTCATCATCCTCAGCTACTTCATCAATCATAATTTCATCTTGGTTCGCAGTTTCTTCATTGTTCATTGGAGGAGCATCTCCATCTGCAGCTTGTGGAGGAGCATCTCCATCCGCAGGATGTGGTGCTCCATCATCCGCAGGATGTGGTGGAACATCTCCATCAGCAGGATGTCCTGGATCATCTACATCAGCAGGATGTGCTGGATTATTTCCATCAGCAGGATGCGGTGGATCATTAACAGAAGTCTGAGAATTGTTGATTGCTGGAGCAGCCCTGGCAACAGTTGCCCTGGAGCTCGATGATCCTGCACCAGACCCTGGCAAGAAGGAACAGAAAAGGGAGTAAAATTTCATTACTCCAATTGATTTGGGGCCACACAATTCTGAAGAGATCTGTGTTGACTCCATACGTACCACGAGATGCCCGGCTTCTCTTTGCCTGAATTTTACTCTGCAATTAAACATAATGTGTTAGCAACTGTGGAGTAGCTTTCTGAGTAAAAAAAACAAAGGGTGTGCAGGGAAGGCATACTTGTAGGATGCAGTTTTGTTCAGGATTTGTCAAAAGGTCTAATGCTTTGTCAGCATCATTTTCATTTATGCGCAGTGCTTCTGCAGCAAGATACTTCTCAAATCTTGAAAATTGAAACAACTGGTCAGTAATATACAGGAAATACAGGCAGTAAAAATCAACGGCTATGTAAAATTAGCATCACCATGCACAAACAACTCAAATGCATTCTTCCTTTGTATCTGACATATAAGTACTCAATGTCTATGTACTCTGCCTTGTATCTGACATATAAGCACTCAATTTGTAGAAGGTCCACAACAGAAAGATAGGTGTCCTATAATAAAACTATTTAAATGCTTCAATAGTCTTCTAAGGTTGGTCTACAACATCTTTCACTACATCAGACGAAACATGAATCACATGGAAAAATGTTGCAATAACTAAAGTAGAGTTGCAATTTGCAAAAGAAATAACAATAGCTATTCTAAGGTCCTTAGCCAACACTATGTACCAATAAAATAAAATATTACTACCTTTCATCAGAAACATTTGCTCAACAACATTCCTCTTGTAACAATTACTAGTTGAATTTGACTCTGTTTGTTTGCAATCAACCCAATGCTGAATAAAATTAAGTCCATACACAATATGATTGGTGAGCTGACATTGCTTAGGGTGGGAGTGTCAAGCATTCTATTGGCCTTTTCAAGCTATTTTGTTATGTCAGATTTACTAGCTCATGTCCATTATACATCCTGTTTTTCCAGGTTTAGGCCCCAATCCAACTGGCAGTTTAAACTACAGCACATAAAAGTACAATTAAAAATAACTCTTGAGATTGATATGAAAAGACCAATGTTCTTACCCAATAGCAGTCAAGCCTTTCAGCTTCAGCATGTCAACTGCCTTGTTCATGGGAGTTCTACCATATGCCATTTGTTCCCTAGGATAACACCAAGAAAGTTCACTACTCAGCAAAAAAATGATAAAGAAAGAGGGGAAGGGGTAGACTTCATGACGAGAAGCTCACAGAATCTCTCTTTGTCTCACTCGGTCCTCCTCTCTTCTACGAATTTTCTTTTCACGCTCCTCACATAAGAGTTCAACTGATGATTGAATATCATAGCCAGTCATCTTCAATGCTCTTTTAGCAGATCGTGCTTCATAGCCCATATCCATTAACATCGTTATAGCTTCCTCTGGTACTTGAAGCTAAATTTCATATCCGTTTAACAAAAATTAAGGGTGAGACTGATTTGTTGAACATGAAAAGATGCTAAAGCACTGAGGTTCGGAGGAATAATATACTATAAGAAAATAAAACATCTTTTACAGAATGTACCTGCAGGTATTTAGCATGGGCAGAAGTGAGAGATCCACGCGCCTTTTCAATATGACCATTATGGTATGCCACCACTCCTTCCAAAAGCTCCAGCCTTACATAACTATTACACAACAGAGGGGAAAAAAAATGTATGCTAGGTGTCAACACAAGTGAACTGTAGAATGCTTCAACAGGAAAGTACCCATAAAGAACCAAGACAATCCCAGTTAGTTTCTTAAAAAGCATATATCTATATTTGTATAGCTCCTTCCTCTATTGGTTCTTTTTCCCTTTTAAATAAAAAAAGGTGTTTGGGACCTTCCGTTCATCCACACACACAGAGAAACTTTTTTCCATAAATGTTCCCATAAATTTGTGTCTAAAGTAGAAATTCAGACTTCTGGTTGAAAATGAACAGACAAAAAAAAAAATACATAATACAGGAAGAGGCAAGATAATAGTAAGGATCTTACATAGCAAGATCAGCTTGCCGACCAGCCTGGAGTATTCTGAAACGAGTGGAATCTTTCCCATGAGAACGCTCAAAACCTAACCGTGCTTTTTCTAGGCGAGTCCCTGCGACCTCTAAGCACGATACATCATGAAGCACAAAATAACACCATACTATATCTAGTTGAAGCATTGGCACATTATCAACTTTCTGCAGAACATGTACAGAAGTGTAAGTAAAACTTTCATCATGCTATTGATACAAGTGGGATATTCTTGAATATTCAAGTTACCTCAATAAGCTTTGGGTCACAAAGGGAGAAAGCTTCCTGTTACGGTAACAAAGAAAATGTCAATCCATATCAGTTAGAAAGCTGTGCATGTTTCTTGCAGTGGTAAGATTACACTATAATCATATAAGCTAGATAGGAAGCATGGTAGGACACAAAGCAGTGTACCTCAGCCATTGTTAACACATCTAGGGCTTCCTTATACATTTGCCTCTTCATCTGAGTTTTAGCTTTTTGGTGAAGCATTAGAGCCATCGTCAAAGCCCTAAGTGAAGATTGATGATGATGGTGTTAAAAATAGTAAAACATCATATGAGACATCATAAATAGAAGATTTAGTCCATTACTTTTTATCATCTACAGATCCAAACATCACTTTCTGGCCACTTTGATCCTCAAGATCTAAGTTATAGTCTTCTTCTGCAAGGTAGGAACCATCTGTGTGCCTTTGAGACAATGTTTTTGCAGCTTCCCTACAAAATCATTGTATTCAGTGGTCATCCAATGAAACAACTTTGTGAGTTCCTAGTGAGTTCAATGTAACTTTGAGTCCAATCCTTGTTACATGTCGTTCCAAGGTATACAAATTTAATCAAACAAACTATCAGCCTTCTTTCAGGTTCAGTACGAGCCCTATCCTGGACACCACGTGCCTCATCTAGCAGTTGATTAAAGTACTGAATTTTCCATATTATGAAGTATGCATTATGATCTTCCAGATTATATGGTTCTTCCCAAATTTTGTACATCACAGAACCATAAAAAAATCATGGGTGAATCAAAGACTGAATTAACAATTTCTTATTACTGCATTGAATACCAACTACTAGTGCATTGAATACCAGCTAGGAACAACTTGGAATCTGTTCTGTTCTGCAGTTACAAATACGTAATTATAGAGCATAAACGGATCAATCAAGTTCCTAAATTCACAATGCCAAAAGTGCAAGTCTGAAATTTCAGCACCAGACAAAGAGAATGAAAACCTAACAAACCCCCCCCCCCCAAAAAAAAAAAAAAAAAAAAACCCTAAGAATTCTGATCCTTACCACAGCCTGACAAGTTTTGCAGCGTGCTCCTCCTCAGCCTTGGCCTTGGCGGCCTCGGCTGCGATTTCTTTGGCGCGATCGGGGGAGGAGAGGGAGGAGAGCACCTTGGCGTTGGCCTTAAGTCCAGCCTCCCGCAGCGAGACGCGGGGTTCATCCTTGAGGACGCGGCCGCCGAAGATGAGGCCGACGCACTCGGGCTCCACGCCGTCCCCAACCCGCCGCGCCACCTCCGCCCGCAGCATCGGCACCGTCCAGGCGCCCAGGTCCACCTCCAGGGCGCCGGCCCACTTGCCGACCACCCGAATTCGCTCAGCCGCCGCCGCGGGGGCCTCCTCGGACGCCATCGGGATGATCGGAGTTGGAGTTGGGCTTGGCTCGACTGTTGGGGACTTGGGTGCGTGGATGGTTTTTCCGTGGCTTTTGTAAGCAGAGTGGTGCGGACTTTGGGAGTTTGGGTCCGTCGCGGCTTCTTATCAGAGTCCAGCTTTTGTTTTTAGATGGGGCACAGGCTAACTTGGGCAGGAAGAAGAAGATGAAGGTGGTGAACGGAAGGAGCAGGGTAACCGGGCGAGTTCAGAGTTCGTTTGGCTACCGTTTCTGTACTTTCCCTAGGACCTTCTCTTTGTTAGATCTCCAACTCAATGGGTGTGTGAGGTTTGTTTGGTTCGTGACCAAAACATATCATACTTTATTTTTGATAAATTGTGGTAGTCTAAAGGTGGTATGGTAAGAAAAACACAATGCCACGTTTGTGAAAAAGTTTGGTAGAAAAATAAATTTATAACATGGTATGGTACTCAAAAAAAGTGTGGCACATCAATGAACCAAATAGATGCCAATAAAACTGTAGCATGACTTACCTATGGTATCGACATGAACCAAATATGACTTTTCATAATTCATTATGAACCAAACACGTTCTCTTCTCAATAATAAACCCCAGTCGATGAGGGATGAAGAATTCAGCAAGAGGATTGAAAACTCTAACCCAAACTATGAGCTTAGGAGAGGAAAACATACTGCACTTATAAATTTCTCTTCAAAAACCATATCTTTATTATATGTCTACTAGAGTCAACCTAGAGGAAAGAAGTTGGTAGTGGACATACCTACATTATTCTTCAAATAACTAACCTAAAGCTGCTATTTTTTTTAAAAAAAATCTATATGCTAGACTAGTGGAAAACCACGATCATCAATCCAGTGGTTAACTCACCTCCTATGGCTTTTAAAGAGGCCACCGGCTGGGAGGAATCGACAGACAGGATATTTGGATGGTCATATAAACTAGCTGATAAAATAAATCGGCTAATTTGCTATAAAAAAATACTATTAAAATAATTGATAAATTTGGCTTATAAAACAAGGAATAGGACCCGATAGACTTTCTCTCACCGTATATATGCTCCAATTTCAATAGCGGCCCGGTCCAATGCTTAATTGGGCTAGACCGCTGCTAACCATAGTCCACATGAAACCTAGCCCAATCTGACTGACCTGACACCAAAATTACTGCGAATTAATTGCATGTCCTTATGCCCCGGGGCATCCAACACGACGACGTGGCCGTCACATCCGTCTCCCGAGGAAAGCACAAAGCACCCCGTTTCCCACTGCCGCGAGCTGCAAACCTGCAAAAGCCCATGTCGTCGTCAAGCCCGAGGCGGGAGCCCAGCTCTGCTTGACCCAACGAGCTCGCTCGCTGGCGCACTCCAGAGTGCAGTTCAGTCCACTGCCCCCTCCCCCCACCTGTCGCCGTCGCCACCGCTACATCCAGCTCCCCGAAACTCGCAAAAAAAAACCACCACCACCTCCACCTCCCCACTACGCGCGGCGCGCACGCTCGACTCCCGAGGATGGCCGCCTCCGGCCGCAAGCGCTCCCGCCGTGCGCCCATTCCCGCGCCATCGTCTCCACCGCCGCCGGCGCCGGCGCCTCCCCAGTCGCCGCCGCAGCTGACGTCGCTGCTGGCGCTGCTCGCCTCGTCCGTCACCCTGGCGCTGCGGTTCGCGTCCGACCGCGACCTCCTGCTGCGCCCGTCCCAGACGCTGGCGCTGGACCCGCTCCTCCTCTCCGCGGCGCGCGCCGTGTCCCGCCTCCTGGCGCAGCTCCCGCTCCACCTCCAGACGCTCACGCTCACCTCCCTCTCGCTGTCCCCGCCCACGGCGTCGCCGCCGCTGCCCTCCTCCTGGTTCCTCCGCCTCCTCTCCTGCCCGTCCGTCCCGGACTCCGCCTGGCGCGACGCGTTCCGCATGTCCAAGCCGGCGTTCTTCCAGCTCCTCCACACCCTCGCGCTCCCGGCGCCCGCCGCGTCGTCCTCGTCCTCGTCCCTCGCGCTGCCGCCCGACCACAAGCTCGGCGCCGCGCTGTTCCGCCTCGCCCACGCCGCGCCCGCGCGCGCCGTGGCGCGCCGCTCGGCCTCCCGTCCCCGGCCGTCGCCGCGCGCGCCTTCTACGAGGTCTGCCGCGCGATCGCCGAGCGCCCTCTCCGTGCTGCTCGACCTCGCCGCGCCCGACCGGATCGCGCGCGCCGTGCCGGGGTTCTGCGCGCTCTCGCTGCCCAACTGCTGCGGCGCGCTCGGGTACGCGCGGTTCGGGGAGGCGGCCGTCGCGCAGGCGCTGGTCGACGCCGAGGGCCGCTTCCTCGACGTCTCCGTCGGGTGGGACCTGGAGATGGCGCCGGCGGAGATCCTCCCGCGGACGAAGCTGTACACCTCCCAGTCCATGGTGCTCGCCAATGCGCCTCAGGGCGAGCTCATCGGTGGCTCGGTGCCGCGCTACTTCTTGGGGCCTGCTTGCTGCCCGCTGCTCCCCTGGCTTGTGACACCGTACAAGCATGTGGTGAATGCCGCCACTGGTGACTTATCCAAAGAGGTCATCTTTAACCACGTGCACGCGCACGGGCAGCAGGTGGTGAAGAATGCCTTTGGCCATGTGCGGGCACGCTGGCGGCTTCTGGAGGAATGCTGGAAGGGCGAGTGCCAGGAGGCACTGCCGTATGTTGTGGTTGCTGGCTGTCTTCTCCACAATTTCCTCCTCCAGTGCGGCGAGCCCGATGACTGCAGAGATTCCACGGAATGCTGATGCTGATGCTGATGCTGATGTGTTTGGGGACTTTGAGGGTGAGGAGGATAAGGAGGGGGAGAGAATCAGGGATGTTCTTGCTGTGCATTTGAGCTTGGTAAGCCGAAATCAATGAAGGGTGTATATAGTTGTCCGTAGTCTGTACTCCCCAGCATCATCTGGAATGCTGATGTATGTATGTATCTTATGCCATCTTCTACGTAAGCTGCTTTAATCTAATGCTCTACTGTTCTCAATTCGTTTACTAGCCAGCTGCTAACTTTATGTGTGGCACTAAAAATTGGTGACATGCCTGATGTTGCTAGTCTCATTCTCGTACAGTTTCACTTCTGTTTCTGAAAGTTATTCATGGTG